>JASANB010001209.1:0-18366 GCA_030248155.1 Sabatieria punctata
GGCTCTCCCAAGCATACATGGGCCGGAAAAATGGGTTGGGGTAGTCAAAATCAGAAAATTTGGGGGTGGGCCTGCCGGTTTGGGGGGTCGCGGCGATTTTGGTGGGTGGGGTCAGGAACAAAAGCCGGCTTCAGGTGGGTGGGTGGGGTCGTTTGGGGGGTCGAGTCTAAGTTGGGGGAAACCCCCGCGGCCCATGTATGATGCATACCCGTGATTCTGTGCTCTTTCTGACTGCATGTTTTACTGCAGTATGTACACCGTAATGTTCTGACTGTTGAAAACGCAACTACGGAGCAGCAAATCCCACACAACTCATAAATTGGCGCTGAAATGTTAGGATAATCCTGAGGCGTGTTAGGCCTGTGTTAACGAAACTCAAATAAGGAATCTGAATGGCATTTCGAGAGGTTTTGGAGCTTAAAGTTTTGTAACGCTACCTCGGCCAACTCACTAACTCCCCTTCCTTTTCTAAACGAGGCACCCGGCGGCGCTGTCTAAGTACTAATCCAAGTGGTTGCTTCAACGGCTAGACGCGGCGGTAATCAAAGGCTGCTCAAGATCTAGGTTACCTCCACGGCTACGACATATGTATGTGATCGATCTGACAGAAGCACGGTAGTGAGAAGGCGTGTGCAAGTGTATTTGTTTCAGAGCTTGCAACACAATGCTTATCTGAGACTGGAGGAGCCGCACAATTTGTCGGTGCATTCAACGTGTATAGTCGGCAATGTATGAGATCTGTGTTGTATTGTTAAAGAGAATCTGTTTTGTAGTATCTGCTAATTGGGTGTCAAGAAGGGCTTTTCTTCACTTACGTCAAAAAGCCTGCCATTCCATACAGGGTTGCTGGACTGGATGCCGTTTATCAGTTGGAACTGATGGAGGACGTTGGTACCGTCCTTGTTATTACAGGTAATTGGTACAGACATGCAAGTTCCGATCTCGTATACCGACCGATAATAAGCTGTGCCGTGTCGTACCCATAGGCCGGAAAAATGGTCCGAGGCTCAAAATGCCGATATTCTGTGGGTGGGCCTACCGATTTGGGGTATGGCCGTGTTGGTGGTTGGGTCCAGGAAGAAAACTCCGTTTCAGATACTTTGGGATGAGCCCAGTGTTGTTAGACTTTTTATTAACCGTTTTATTTTGTGGTTTTAAAGGCCAATTTCGATTTTTTTTGTAACACTACGCTTGACTTGAACCACGGTATGAGCTTTTGAATTTCATAAGTTAGTTCGGCTGTACCCTGAATGCGAAGACATTTCATGTAAGAAAAAGTTATAAAAAGAAAATTTTTATATTTGCCAATAAAAAATTTTTGCAAACTCAAACGACTGCAAACAGTGACATGGCACAAAATGTACGGTATCGCTTCCTATGATGTGCCATTAAGGGGCTGACTGTGTTAGAGGTGTGTTATAGGCGATAACCGTTGTGCCGCTTTCATTCACTTGGCAGAGTTGACTCGTTCGTTGGCTGGCAGTCACCCGGGAGTGAAGGTCTCGTTCGTATCCCAAGTGCAACTGTGCCACTTGTTCTTCTGTACGCAGTGGCGGCAGAGACGGTAACTTCAGTCTGTCTATCTATCTATCTATCTGTCTGCCGGTTACTTTTTTCTGTCTTTCAGTGTCATTTGCCTTGCCGATCCGGACCAAGTTAGCGTTATGACTTTCAGTAAAAAGCTGGACATCTTCACCATGTCGCAAGTACGAGTTCACCCTATATTCCTACTGCTACTCTTTAGCGCATTGATCTGTGGGCGGGTAGAATCCCACTAAAACAGGCAGTATGGTTTGAGCTTGCTTGAAAATACCTTCCCCAAAGTAGGTGGCTAAAGTTTTAACTTTTTGACCTTTCAGTCTAGGAGTAGCCAACTGCTATAGAGCAGGAAGAGACATAACATCCGGCAGCCTCTTTTAACAGGAACCCTCCCTTTTGATGTCGGTGCGTGCAAGTCAGCGCCGGTTTAGTCCCCATTTATCTACTTGCCATTGCTGGCTCTCGACGACCTGGGTTAGCCTATGTGGCCACTACTTCTAGGAGTATTGTGGTCTACTCAATTTTGCAAAAATAGTGGTCTCCAACCAAACCAGCGAAAATTTTCACAAAACAAGCTAAACCTACAAATTACGTTTCACTACTATTGCCCAAAAAGGTTCACTAGTTTTTGTACTGGGAATGGTGCCCACCCGACGAGAAGTATGAAACTCAGAGTGCGCTTAGTATAGTCTTTTTTCACTGTTGCAATGATTTAAGACGTTCCCCGTTTATTTCATGCGACTGAGTACTGGGTAGTTCTAATGTTTTGTTTCATCTGTAGCAAATCCAAACTAAAGAACCAGCGACGTGTTTAAACCAGATGGGCTCTCGAATTTTGATTGGAGCAGAAAAGTTTTTGACCTACGACTTGGAAACTAAAATTACGGATGGTAGGGAGCTGTTACTCGGCTCTGCAGTAGAGTGACGTAGAGCCGATTTAGATTTCTTGGACAGCAGCGATTCGAGTCTTGAGTACGAGGTGGCCAAAGCTCCCTATCGCCAAGACTGCCCAGCCGGAGCTGTGGTGGTCGAGTCGTCCAATGAGGTCTTTCTTTCCTACCAAAGTCAGTTCTCCATCTATCTGCTTGTGTCTAACTTAGTTTTGAGTGTTTTAGATTACGGTTTATTCGTCAATTGGGAGGGTAGACGCAGCCGACAAGATGAGGTGGAGTGGGCGCGGTCGCCTCTGGAATTTGGTTGGCTTTGCATTGCGCTGTTGTGCGAGAGTGGCTGATGATGTGTGCTTTCAGCCTATTCGCCGCCGTATCTGTACGTGCTCCATTTCGAGTCGATCGAATTGTTTCTGATCAACCACTACGACGGTCCCGAGACGCCGTAGGCTTGCCGTTCTGCTGATTGTGTTGCGATTGCTGGTGCTGGTTGCAGATGTTTGGAAGCTCGCAGTCTCATGCAAATTGCCAGTCCGCACTTCTGCGGTCGAGCGCAGAACGGCGCCGATCTGATAATGGCTTCGGCGCTGCCAAACATTACCACTTTGACCGTGTTCAACGCAGCCAGGTTAGCGTGCCTGTTAGCTCGGTAGTGTCTGCTCGCAAGGTCTTCTCTTATCAGAATGGAGGCCAAAGACGACCGGAAGCTGAAGAGGAAGCAGCTGGACGGTGAGCGGTTGGAGAAACGGAAGAAGTCGGACTGAGATGGCGGCTGCTAGTTGTGTAGAGTTTTTATGTACAGTAACTAATGTGTTGAGGGTAAGTAAAGTTTGCGTCTAATCGCGTTTGCGTGCCCACTGATGGGCAGAACGGTTGGGTTCAATCGATTCCCGGTGGTTTAATTATCACTTGCAAGCTGGTGGTGTGCGGTTGACTGGGGCTTTGTTGCATTGAGGTAGGCAGGCGCGCCGCTCTGATTGCTTGCTGCGAGAGAGAAGGGTGGGAGAAATTCTTGCCGGGATAGGTAGCGCGGCGGAGTGATTACGAGCTGTCGTATAATCTAATATTCTATTATAGTCCCGTGTGACTGGCTCGTGTACACGTGGGGGGAAGCCGTGATCAAGGGCTTGTGCTGTGACACAAAATTTAGAGGAAAATTATGTCTGCCGACTTTTATGGTAGCAATTTAATGGTATACTATGTGACAACAGCTGGCACTGGCACCGAGCTAAGCTGTGTCTGGTGTGCTGGTGTGGTTTTTGGCAAATCAATCTGTTTCACGGCTTACTGATGGACAAACGTCCACTGCTGCCGCCATAAAAGGGCTAATAAAAGTGCAAGCCATCTTGGCTCATTCTTGTGGACGCGGCATTCGGGTCTGGTCGGATTTATGAAGCAGTCGTCCTGTTGTCATTGCTACTTGAATCTATTGGTGAGTGTGCGGTTCAGGTGCCTTAGAGGCTTGGCGCGGCGGCTTTGGTAGCCAATATATGGCAGGCACTGTCGGTAATTAGGAATCTCAATAAACGCATCAATAAATTACAAATTACACTACATGTCTCCTTCGTTGCATTAGGTCTGTTCCTCGCTGGCTACTGAGCAGCATGTGCGGTCGGCAAAGATTTCACGGCGCATTCATCTGCTGATAAGAAAATTCCGGTCATTTAGCCAATATCCGCTGGGCGGTTGCAATGGGACGTACGGACGGGGCAGACGGTTGTTAATAACCACTCAACAACATCAATTGCCTGGCTGTCAAGCCGATACTAGTTTGTTTGTTTCACTCTGTCCGTTGTGGACAATGTGAACCCGGTCGCTTTATCGACCATTTCAAAGCACTCGCACAAAGTTCTTATCGGCCAATGGTTGCCACAATTTCTGCTGATTAGCGCCGGCCATATGCGCCCGAGACCGCACTGGCCTGGCTGCTGTCGGCAAAAATCGACGTCTCACAAAGCCCAGCCAATTTTAGTCCTCCTCCTGCCTCTCCGTCTACCTATGACGCAAGCATGACCAGCGAGTGGTCGGCGGCCGCCACCCCACTAGAGGTACTGGTAGACGTGCAAAAACTGCCTCAACAATCAGTGTAAAAGTGCAATTAATCAAAGTGCATCGATCGTCCGTGGTAAGGTGCCGCCACAAAGGATTGCTGATTAGACAGCCTTCAAATGCCTAATAACCATACAGTGCCTATCATGTGCATTTGGACGCCTCTTACCTTTCCGCTCGCGCTGAGGCCTGCTCCGATGGTGCTTGCCAATTGCTAAACTACATTTCCTGCATAGGCCGCATTTCGTGCCTCTGATTAGAGTAGGCCACCGAAATGGGCACTGCCGCCCGTTAAGCGCTTCAAATTGCAAAGCTCACACGGCCGCCGCACCTTCGCTCTCCTCTAATGTGTGAACATTTCTGTCCTTACTGCTTGGCTCAGGTACTGCTGATTTTAGTTCTCCGTTCCCTGTTCCCTTGCTAGGACAGATTCTAATTGTTGTGTTTTGAAAGATCCGTGTTCAAGCCATTACCGACTAAACATGATCGTTGCTTCAGCTTAAATGGTCCGTTCTAATGGCTGGATTATTTGTTGGACATTTGGTTGTTCATTCTTCTGAACATCTCTTGATATTGATGTATTTTCTCAAGGGGACGGCAGTCTGCAGAGTTTGAGACCGGACTTGGGTGGGTACTTAACAAGGGTTGACTTCTCCTCTCCTCCACTACACCCTCTTCATAAACTATGCTAATTTGCGCCATCTCATGCAACTCTGAGAAATAGGTTCCTTGTATGGGAAGGACGGATTAACGTCATTTTCCGCCTTAAAAATCGAAGACGTTTTAAGTTAACTGGGGTTCTATATTACTTCTGCCGCAACAGTGACTGGTAAATTCTGTCGTAAGGACATGCACGATACTTACCTACTTGGTAATCTCAATGTTCAGGCATGCATTTGTACTGTCTAACCATCCGTGCGCCTTTGAAATATATACGTCTCACTGCGTGGGTGATGTGTGTACGTACGATATGTTCCCTACATTTGAAACGAATGCTCGCTATAGGATCAGCGAATTTTCTTTCTTCACGTCCTGAGGGGGGCTGAGGGGGGTATGAGCGCCTGAGGGGGGCTGAGGGGGTGGTAAGCCAAAAAGTCCGATTTTTGGCTAAAATCAAGGGTTTTTTGCTTATTTTTCATTAAAATAAGCTAAAATAAGCTATTCTAAGCTCATTTACACATAATCCAGGCATATTTTTATCATAATTTTCTATACAAAATGCTTCCAAAAAATTCCTGAGGGGGGTAGCGGCCGGCTGAGGGAGGGTAGGTCAGAGTCTGAGGGGGGCCAACCCCCCTCAGCCCACCTTTGCCCATGTCTGCTGTCAAGGCCCGCTCGGTAAAAAATTGGGTGTTTTTATAGAAAAATCGGCTATTTTACAGCGACATTTTTGCGAAATCGGCCTACCCCCTTTGTGTCTAACTCATACACCTCTAGATTTTTCCGGCCCACGTGGCATATATACGTACGTACATTGTATGACGGTAGAGTTAGGAATATACTGTACTGTGGTCTGACGTAGGTCTCTCTTTCTCTCTCTGCAAAGATTAGGCCAGGCTTTTTCTGGTGTTTATTGGTAGTTAGCCCGGAACACATTATGTTGTAAAAAGAATTTTCTTTTTTTCTGTTGCGACTCACAAAGAAAGCCACTTGGCAAAGACGAACTGACGTTTGTTAAGCTGTACTATGTTCATCCACCCACACTCTCTAATGCTTCTCTGCTCATCGTGTGTACATATCGTGAAGATTTGTCCTTTACAATACTGCAGAATTGCAGATGACCTACGTAATTTGATTAAAGTGTGAAAATCCGATTAAAGCGGCACTAGTGGATTTTTTGTGATCAGTCCGAAAAAACCACGTCTTTCGCAAATTCAAGAGATCTTTATCGTGTCTGTTACCGACCTGCAGTATTCAGCAAATTACTGAGTCTAATTTGACAAAAATGCAGTGATGATATAAGGGTAAGCGTTTAGAATTACAGGTAGCCTAGAACAAACGCAATATTTTTCATCTAAATATTTTTTCCACTGATCTGGCAACCAATAATCGCGAGTTTGTATCATTAAGGACTTAGACGCAACAACGGGGAATTTTCGGAACATACGAAAATATCATACAATATGTACGGTACAATTATTGTATTCTGCAAAAATCCGAATTCTTTAGTTTTTCTCCATTTTCTAAGTACGCATGTTAGGATGTTAGGGTTGTTTCAAATTAGGTCCACATTGTTTCGTGTGAGAAAAGCACATTATATGAAAACCGTTGGTTTACTGTACTGTACTGTTGAAGAACTTCTTTCAAAACGGGATTATATTCTAAATTCTCCTTGAATTTACACACGTTTGGTCAGGAAACATATTTTTTTACCAATTGTTTCGGAATTAGAAGAGGTTTTAGGTGCAAAATTAGGTCCACGTTCTTCGTACTGTATATAATATCCCTCTCTCTTTCGGTTCACGTAATCTTTAAAACTGTAAGGTACCTCAAATGATACGAGATCAAGCATATCGAGTCGAGTCGGGACTGGTAGTACAATATATTTTTTCAGTACGTACTCTGTTTACTGCGTCTTATCGTCCTACTTAGGTAATATGCTAATTAGTTAGTATACAGTAGTAATATGTATACATATCATCTGATGGCCTGGTTTGGTGGCCAGTAAATTACCGGTTTTAGTGACCTTCAGATACATAGCTGCCTAGTTGAAATCTTTCACAGTGGTAATGAATTTACTACGTAGCTATGCTAGTACCAATTCTTGCTACTACTATGTATGTTTAATCGATGTTATGACGTTTCTTGACCCTACGATGTCCATAAGTCTTAACCTTCGTAACTCTCGTACGCACTACCAACTTGGACACAGATGTTTGCAAATCGATATGGAAAACTTACGTGCGTAGCTTACTACTGTTTGTGGAAAAATATTCCGCTTATTGGTTTTGAATTCGTTTTTGCTGCATTCTCAGTCAGTCTGGTTTAATGTTTTTCCTGATCGTAAAGTATACCAAGACGTCCAATACTATTGCTTCCTTTATAACGGATGTAGTCTTGCCTGTTGCTTGGGTCCACTTTTGTTTGGTTCAGAGTGCAGTCAATAATCTAATCATGGTTGTGAGTTGGGGCACCAACTCGAACGAGACACAGCTGAGCCGATCTGTGTAGTGTGGCGGTGCATGGGTGTGAGAGACCTGTTTGGGTTGGATGGAGAAGTGAGAAATCGATGTGTTGGCGGTTTAAGCAATTGTAGCCGTATGATTGGTAAAAGCATTACACTATCCATTTCAGAAGTACCGCGAGGCCGCCCCCAACCACAACAACAACAGTGTGGGTGGATACTTCGACCAGCTGGAGGAGGAGAACTTTTACCTGCGCACGCAGCTGCAGAAACTGTTGCAGGAGTTGCATCTGAAGGAGGAGTTGGTGAGTAGGCTGTGCCTTTGGTCTGCATAATTATGCGATCAGTCGGTCTTAGAGCCGTCGGCCGTTCGGGGCTTGCGCATAAGCGAACGGAAAATGGCGCAAAATCGATTTTGGCGCAAACTCAGCCCTATATGTCAGCCGTGAGTAGCCAAGTTTGCACAGAGGCGGGCGGGCGGCAGCAGTAGGCTTTTGAGCCAGCCTTTGCTGCACTAAGATTATTCCGTTGTCAATATTATGACCGGTGCGTGTCCCAGCGGCAGGTTGCAAGCGCGCAGTGCAGTCTGCAGATGCAGACGGTCTTATCTGTTGCAAGCGCCCGGGGGATGCTATTGATTGCTCTATAAAGCTCGCCCAGCTCCTGGCAGAAGCCACTGTGGCTAGCTAACAGCATCTTGACACCGCTGACAAGTGCCCACTTGTTAATCGTTGTCTTTCAGATAAATGGCAACAGTGGCGCGGCGGAGGAGCTAGAGCAGGTAGGCTGTGCCCTGTCTGTGTCTGTGCTGTCTCTGCAAGTGCAGCTTTAGGTGGGCGGCGGTGTCGGAATGCTTCCAGTGGTAAGCTCAATTAGGTGCTGCATTGTGTTCTGTTGTTTGGTTGGTGCGCTCCCTAGTAATGGGCGACTGTCCGTCCTGGCGCTTTGTGGTAATTGTATTAGCTAGTATCTATCCAGCGCCGAACCCAAATGAAATTGACTGCGCCGGGTGGTCATTTGTGCGTGCCCGATAGCTCGACGGGCCCGTGTACGTTGCTGCTATGTATTGCACTTCAGCGCTGCACTGCCAATGCCGTGGGATATGAGGCTTTCATGCATTCCCGCACGTCTGTACAAGCACTAGAGGTGAGCTCCGCTTTCACAGCCAATTGCTTTAAACGGCCTCAACCTTAATAGCATTAGCTGAGCATATAAATGGCTGTCCGTGCCCATTACGGCGCCACTGATCTCTCTGCCATGCTCAAGTCCGTAGTTGACTTCATTGCTAAGGTACCCGGCTCTGTTGGGATCCGACTGGCTCGTTTGTGTTTAGAGTAAGTTGCAAGCACTGGAGCGAAAATACGAACTGCAGGCCCAGCGGCATCAGCAATTAACTAACGAACTCACCCTGCTCAGACACCAGACGTCGGTCGACATGGACCAGTCGGCGCCCGCAGTCAGTGCCCCGCTCCGCCCGGCCCTCTCACCCTCTCTCTGCTTCAGAGCGACCCGCTGAGACGGCCGGTGCCGGAAGCCTGCTCCTCCGTCGGCCTGCAGCTCCACGACCCGCTCCAGCAGGGCTGCTCATCCGCTTCCAAGGGCTGCGCCCCCACCGCCAGCTGCAAGGCGGAGGTCAGGTGCAACCAACTGTCTGCGGCAGAAAGCTCTCTTCTCTCCGGCACCATCATGCACGTCACTCAGAGACCCGGGCACGAGCAACTGGTCCAGTGGGCGCGGGACCAGCCGCCCGGATCCCGACTCTTCAGGGCGCTTTTCCAAGTACTCCCTCGCCTCTCTGTCGCTCTCTCTCACTCTCCCTTTCAGTATCTGCCATATCGCGATTCTCCCAATGACAACCCAGAATCGGAACTGGCCTTAGAACCCGGTGATTACGTGATGGTGCATGGCGAGATGGACGAAGATCTGTTTTACGAGGGAGAACTGTTCAGCGGCCAAGTACGTCTGTCTGTCTGTCTGTCTATTGCTCATTGAGACTGTATCAGGTTGGCCTGGTGCCCAGTAATTATGTGGAACGTGTGGCTGACAGCGAATTGTATGCAACTGCTAGAAGCTCAAGTCTTAATTCCAAGGTGGTCACTGCAACTGCTCAAACGCAACCAGCCAGCCTGACTAGTGCTCTATCGCTCAAACAACACTCCCCGGTTAGTAGTGCCTGCCAGTGGCCAGCCGCGTCTCTATGTGGTTTGTGTTTGAGTTGCGTCAGAGTAGACGCTCGGTCGGTTCCAATCCAGCCCCCAGCAGCAACGTCGGTCCGGCCCCGTCTTCCTCGGCTCGTCTCGGCGGTCCGTCTGTGCTGGACGAGTTCCCTGGCACAGGGGCGGCTGCCTTGCTTTCGTCAGGGCTCGACTTCGACACTCTCAGCCAGCGTCAACTGCCAGACTCCTTTTGCCCATATCCGCCGGTCGATGTCTCCCGCGTCACTGTACATGAGATTCGTCAGCCCGAAGGCCAGAGGGGTGGGCGGTGTGGTCTTGCCGCCGTCTTCTTACCTGCTCTGTTGCAGTGCCTTGTCCGAGAGATATTCTGGTGGAGAAGCAGTTGCAGAAGTCTCTGGTCATATCCTGGTCGGCACCCGAGAACTCGCTGCAGCACGTCAGTCAGTACCACGTTTGTGTCGACGGGCTCGTCAAAGCCGTCGTGCCTGGTGGTTATAAACACAAGGCTTTGATCGAAGACGTAGAGCTGTCGCAATCTCACAGAGTCAGTGTGCGCGCTGTTACCGAAAAGGGACATTCGCCCGATGCCGCTTGCACCGTTACCGTTGGCCTCGGTCAGTCTGTTCTGTTGGCCTGCTTCCCTGCCACCCACACTCACTGTCCGGTTGGTTGCAGATGCCAGCGTCGCTCCTCAGGAAGTTCGCACGTGCCAAATCACTCCGGTTTCTGTGCAGCTGAGTTGGTACCCCAGCAATTCTAATTGTGAGCACATCATCCTTCTGAATGGCATTAAAGTGGGCGCCTGTCCAGCTGGTGTACATCAGGTACGCATGCATACCAGAGTTCGCTCTTCCATCATGCTACTCCCCACCGCTCTAGGTCGTTTTAAAAGGGCTCGGACCTTCCACTATGTACAGGGCATCTGTAAGGACTAAAGATCCAAGAGCCGTACTCGAAGAACGACCGGTTGAAGGTTTCATTGATTTCAAGACATTGCCAAAAAGTACGTAAGTCTACTCTACATATCTGCCTTCTGCGCCAATATATAAAGTGCAGCTGCGTGGTAGAAACGAACACTTTTTTTTACCTCGTTCTATTCTTCCTCAGGTGTTGGCTCTAGAAATTAGGATTTGTTAAAAACAGAACGAGTTCTGGAATTTGAAGTTTCGGGTATGGAACCGGCCCAATAACACTCGCTGGGCAGCCTGCCTAATTGCTGAGCGCGCTGCATGCTCTTAATTAGTCGGCGGCAAGTTTAAACTCTTCATTGCCTGGTTGGCCCACGGGCCTCACTCCCTACTAAAATCCTCACTCCCTAAAAACCATTGAGTTGTGGAATTGGGTGATTTGTTACCTTATTCTGTGTATTCGACTAAAATTATTTTCAAGTTCTCGTTTTCGGGGAATTTTTTTGATAGGAGTAATTAAACACTCTGAATCACTAAATTTCAACACGGAATTTGCCTTCAACGTTAATCTTTGAATGGTTCTACCTAAAACGTCCATCCGAAACTACGAGTTAGGTAGAAAAGGGTAATCATATTGACTCGAATCAAAGAATTCATCAGTCAACTTTTGCGTACCGACCGAGTGATTCATTTTCAATTTTTAGGACTTCAAAACAAAAAATCCACATGGGGCGGCCTGGGAGAGTTTTTTGTACTTTTTTGTACTTTTTTAATGCTTTTTTGCGGTCTTAGGGCTTAATGTTTTATGTGAAAATATTGGGATTTTTAGGCCCCTCTGATGGTGTTTTAGTTTTTCTCTATTATTTTTCGTTTTTGAGTTATTTCGGTTAAAATTTTTCGGTTTTTGCCCATCTAATTTCCCCCATAGGATGACTGCCATCTTTGAAAGTTTCAGGTTTTAATTGGCTTGTCATAGGCTTCAATGCACGAATTGGTGGCCGTGTCCACAGTCTTCAACGGGAACTACAGCCGTTTGAAGATAGGATGGTTATATATTTATTCTGATTTTGGCATGTTTCGTTAGAATTTTTCGGTTTCTGTTATGGTATGCCTGCTGATGGGAAGAATGGATGGATGGATGGATTGTCCGGGCGGGGCCATCGTAGCCCCATGCGTTAGGCCACAGTGCGGGCCCATCACGCACACCCACATCCTGCCCTTCCTTCGCTACTAGCCTAAACATGCTCGGTGTCAGTCTGGGCTGTTCTCAGTGTTAGCTGTCCCCGTTCCCGTTTGTCCCAACAGGTGTGGTTGCTATTGTAGCTTTTAGGTGCTTAGGCAGTTCCAGTCGGTTCCCATTTGCCTACGCGCGTCACCAGCTTTCGGTGGCCTGGGTTGGGCTTTGTGCCGACGACCAACTGTTTGCGACAAGAAACTTGCCCCGCCGAGTGCATGAACGCACGACCGCGCGCACAGTGGCTTTGCGGCCTAAACCATTACACCAACTGTGCCGGCCGCTGATGGGAAGACTGCCATCTTTCTAACTTTACGGTTTTGTTAAGCTTATGATGGCCTACAATGTAAGAATTGGTGGCCGTGGGTCTTGAGAAGGAACTAGAGCCATTTCAAGGCGGGGTGGTTTGGTAAGATAGAGTGCGAACTGGTATTGGGTATTGGGGTGTTTTCGAGGTATTGGATATTAAAGTTTTTGTCCCCCAATACCCAGTACTAATTGAGACATGTGAAAATCGAAAAATCTATGTTCACCTGTAAATTAATCTAGAAAAATCGAAAACGTTGATCGATGATTAGGTTTAGGAAGCTGTTTTTGTGTTAATCAACTAAAAGTTAGTAGAATTTCTTATAGTGTCCCACTTTTCTAAGTAGTACATTAGTAATTATTTTCCCTGTTCTTATCTAGAATAGAATGTACCAGTACTGTACATGTACGTACATACTTTACGTACCCAGGGTTGTGAGGGTGGTACACCCTTTCCGGCCGAGTTAGGAAAAGAATTCGTCAAAAATAAGAAACGCGATTAAACTATACATTGTTCGGTACTAAAACTGTTAATTTCTGCTAATTTTACACTCAGAATGGCTTTTAAACGCTTTATCAAAGGCAATTTTTTCAAAATTTTCTCGCCGTGGTTGGGCGGTGACCCAACCAACCAGGCCTCTTCAAAATTTTAATCCCAGTGCAAAAGATCCTGCCTGCATCACTGAAATGCAATTTTTGGCCCAGCTACGCAAGTATAGGGTATTTGGGTTTTTTAGGTATTGTTTGCACTCTAATGTAAAATATTGACGATGTTGGTTATTGAAGTCTTTTAGTGTTTGATTTAGTGTGCATTTTATTAACGTTATCTTAGAGGGGTTTACACTTGGGAGATCGGGGTTGCTGTGGGGTATTTCAGACTAATGGATCCGAAATTTCTAAATATACAAAACAGTTAGAAATGAGTTTTTTAAAAAAGCAGGAAAAGTTGATCTGTAAGCAGTGACTGCGATTGGGATGCAAGGGGCACAAAAGTTTTCTAAACGCTTCCAGAAGCTGTAACGTTTCTGGACCCCTGCCTTTAAGGCGACATTATTTTCTGCTTAATTCCCCAGGGCAAAAAATGCAGTATACAGAAGGAACAAAATAGACACTAAAAAGGAAATCTGAATTCTTCAATAGATACAGTACTGTCATGTTTGCTTTCTTGCTACACTGCATAATCAACTGAAAGAATCTCTACTACCGCTCTGGGTAGAAACCTTTGTCTAATGTACATAAATTGAAAATAGCACATTTTAGGATCAAAGTTTGCCTTTCACCACTTGTCTCATTCTCATAAAATTCTGAAAATTTCATTTCTTGCTTACCTCTTCCCCCCCTGGTACGTTGTTAATCATATTACAGCCAACCAAACTCCCCCTCCCCTATGGACCAACATCGTTTATGGATGACTGCAATAAGTTGGTGTTAACTGGATTGTATGTTGAAACCTGGAAGTTTAGCAAAGCAGTAGGATAAAATTTTCACACGACAGTATGTAATCCAGTGGGAGGTAACATTGTGGTAAAATTTAACATAAATTTTCAAACAACAGTACGTACATATGTGATTTAGGGAGAAGAGAAGTACTATCGTGATAACATTTAAACAAAAATTTCAAATGACAGTATGTAATCCAGTGCCATCCCATCATGCATGTTCAAAGGCGAGTCAGACAGAGGTGTGTAAAGACAAAAATCTAATAAACGCTTTCAAGACAGCAACTATTATGAAGCATCCTTATGCACTGTTAAGCCATCCCATCTGCATATGCGTACAATTGGGATTACGGGCAACAAGATTAGTTGATCTTGTGCCTTTTCCTCATACAATGTACATGTAACAGGGGGTCTGGGTGCCCCCACCCGACTTAGGTCAGAACCCCCTAATGGGGACCCCCCGAGACGATTTCGCCGACTCCACCCTCTGATGTTATTAAATCATATTTTTATACAATGATGATAATTGATCTGTCAAACCGGTGGTTTATCGATATGGCGCCTGCTCATGGTTCGAAGTTTAGTTATTTTTTGTCCGGCTTCATTTACAGTCGCTCTCACCTACGTATATCTGGTGGTTTCTGCTAATATCATCCTATTATTGTGAAAAACTTAGTCAAATAAAGTCTGGTGTGGTTTGAGGTAGGCAGATGATTTTTCATGGCTTGTACTGTAGATCTTATGGGGTGCTCGAGATTTCCCAGATATGTATAGTGGCGACTGCCTGAGTTTTTTTAATAATGACGTTTTGAAAAAATGGTTTTTGAACTAAAT
Organism: Sabatieria punctata; assembly: GCA_030248155.1. Classification (NCBI taxonomy): domain Eukaryota; kingdom Metazoa; phylum Nematoda; class Chromadorea; order Araeolaimida; family Comesomatidae; genus Sabatieria; species Sabatieria punctata. Next base: position 14,501 of record JASANB010001209.1, read on the forward strand.
CCAATTGCCAAGTGGGTTTTTTCGAGTTGTTGTTTTGAGGCTCTTGTTTTGGGTATTGGAAAGAAGTTCAGTTTGTGGTTTTTCTGGGGTAGGTTTCTGTGGTCTCTCTTGTGAGCTATTCGGTTTTTTTTAAATTTTGAAATGGATTTTAAGTTTTGGCGCGAAATTTGAATTTTAAGGGTTTTTATCCGGCTCAACCAATTTGGCATGTTGCCGTTGACTGACTGTTTGGTTTTTATATGTATTTGTAGGCCTGTGGGTCCAATTGTCTTTGTGGTGGGTGCTAAGGTGTGGTGCTGTTAGACACACTGTTATACAGACAGACAGAGACGGGTGGGTTATATACTCGCCGGCACAATTGGTGTAGTGGTTTAAGCCGCAAAGCCACTGTACGCGACGTCGCGCGTTCATCCTCTCGGCGCGGCAAGCTTCTTGCCCCAAAGAGTTGATTGTCGACACAGCTCCACCCGGACCACCGAAAGCTGGTTACAGCGAGTAGGTAAATGAGAACCGACTGGATCTGTCGTTGCACCGAAAGCCGCTCCCCAAAGCATACTTGTGTTGGAAGAAAAGAAGATCAACGACGTCCAGGGGCTGTCTGAGTAACCAGCAAGAAGGCCTATACCGGTTTAGTGCCACTCCGTTGGGATCTGACAGCCCAAAAACGTCACAACGCCAGGCACTCTCTTAGTGACTAGCACCCAACAGCATGGTTAGGAGTGACTTGGCAGTGAAAGAAGGGCACAGCGGCTGAGATGATGATATCAGGGGTCGCGAAATGGACCGTGCAGGTCTGATCGTAGGGTCGTACATTGTACGGCCCCCCGCCACATCGGATCGGATCGGGTTATATACTCATCTTTCATCATGTACATAAGCACATAATGTACGAAAATACAATGTATGTACATGTACAAGTATATCTGTTTGCACTGTAGTCACGCGTCATTAATTCGGACCATCAGAATCTGCACGGATATGCAATTTCCATTTTAACGGATCTTTAGAAGCGTGAGTTTGGTGTAAGATCACTAGTCCTAGGGATGGCCAAAGCACGTTCGCGAGGCGCGGAATAGAAAGTACAAAAACACAGCCAAAAAGTGGTCCAAAAACGGTTTTTGCAACTTCAAGCGCAAATACTTTTTTTGTGTTCCGTCATTGATAGGAGGATGTGATGTATTTATATGAAGCAGAGTGTGAGCTATCGAATAAGATGCATTTTGAATCATAATTCGGCTGTTAAAGGGCATTTCCCTCTCGAAAACTGAATTCGTCGTTTTTCAATGGCCATTTTCTGCTAAAAGGAGACTTGATTCAAATTTTGTTCGACCGGATTTAAAATCAACTCGTTACACTATATAGCACTGCATTTTTTCTTTCCGCACTTTGACGTGGTCCCCACAAGTTTGATTCTTTCTTAACTACTGAAAATTGGCATTTTCGTGGATTTTTTAAATGTTCCTCGTTCTTGTGAAAAAACGACGAATTCGGCGCAAGATGTTCAATCGGTTCCGTGTACAGTAGAGTTCAGACTTTCGATTGACATAAGAATTTGCTCTCTGCTCTTTGCCGTTAACTCCACAAACGGTGTTGAAATTTCTGTAACCCTTTATTTTTGCCATTTCAGGCTTTTATTGTACCCAAGACTTGCAATCATACTTTTTCGCATTAATTTAGCTGTGCGGCGAATATTCACATCTTTCTAGTAGATTTTAAACAATCAAGTTGGTTGCACCTTCGTAACTCGCGCCATAGAAAATCAGTCGCCGCTGGGGCGACGAGACGACCAAGTTATAAACACTAATTTACGCGATTTGACCCACGCGGCTGTTTTGAACCCGCATTTCTTCAATTCCTCATGAAATTAAGTGCGGTTTTTTTTGCGTAAATAATCGCAACCGGTCATGCTATTGCTGTTTTAGCATAAATTTTTGCTTGCAGCGCGAGTTATTCAAATCTGTTGCCCATAACTAAAAATTGTACCAAGTGCGCCATACAAAAGTTCTTCGCAGACGGATGTTTTTAGATCGCATTTTTCTAATTTTTCATGGAATCAAGTGTATGCTGTAGCATGAATTTTTGAAAACCATTGGCCATACCTACTACTAGTCCCGCTTGTATTTAATCTACACTTGATATCTACAGTAGTATCTATTGCTAAGTCAGTGTTCGGTTAACAAGTCTTGACAGTAACATAGTACGTATGTCGAAATTCTTATGCAGTGTTGGCCACAAAAATGACCACCTGGCTTTTTTTCAATTTTTTGAATAAGTTCAAATGGCCACCATTCCGTCAATTTCCAACCGAATCATAAGATTCTTGGCACGATTATTATTATTATTATTATTTGTTAAAAGTGTTTGTTTTGGCAAAGTCCTAGCCTGCCGGCCGTCTGCAGTTATGAGTTTGACACGAATTTTGAACATGAATATCTCACGAACCCTTCGGATCTTTCTCAAATTTTGCTTTTTAACCAATCTATAGATGGACTTAAAACCTGAAGAGGTCAGAATTCTAGCACAACCGGTTAAAATTTTGGCGGATTTTACTTTCAGTCAGGGTAAAAAATTAGCATTGTCAAAAATGATTGTGGTGCCCTCTGAACATAATGCACGGTTGTATGACCTAATTTAGGTGTTCATTGTGTTGCCGTAGTTGAGGCGATTGTAATCCACGACCACTAGTTCGTATAACCCTGCTTTCAGTGCAGATGATAACACCCTCATTTCTGAAAATGTCAATTTTTTACCTTCACTGAAGGTAAAAATCCGCCAGATTTGAACCGGGTGTGCTAGAAAGCGCACAACTTTATGGTTTTAAGTCCATCTATAAATTGGGGTTAAACCTGCAAATTTTTGGAAAGATCAGATGAAGGGTTCGTATCGTGAGATATGTATGTACGTATGTATGTTCAAATTTGACATCTGATAATTCGGGTCATTTCATTTCAGAAGGCAATAACTCAGCTCCACAGAAGGCTAGCAGGCTAGGACTTGGCCAAAAAATCTTTTAATTCGGTTAAAAATTTATGGAATCAGAACCATTCGTCGGATTATTCGGAAAAAGCGAATATGCTGCGCTTTGGCGCTTGAAGTAAAACCAAAAGTTAAGTACAATGTATATACTCACGCTTTATTTTGTTTTTTTTGCTGAAAGACTCGGCATTTCAACTTTAAACACAGACATGCAGCAGCAAAGTACAATACAATACGTACTGTATTATGCAGCAACGTACTAAACAACCGCAGCAGTAGTTCTGGTTACCATTTTAAAGTTTTATTAATTTTAAACAAGGCTTTTCGTTACATAGAGCATATGTATGTACGTAACAGGTGATCAGACGAGGGGGATGAGGTTAGGGTCAAGCTGGGGGGGGATCGAGCCAAATTCGTGGATAGTAATAAATATGCCTTAAAATAGTTATTCTGAGTTAAAAGTCATTAAAAAGTGCTAGCATGAGATAACTGATATAAATTGCTGTTTTACAGAGGGCAATTTTCGTACCAAAAAGTATTGGCCCAAAAATTGCGTCCCAATAATCGGAGAGCCGGGGTCGAAGAATCGTCCAGGGGGCATCTTGAACTTGAACTTCATTTTGTCGCCCAAGACACGACATGTTAGTAAAAAAGAATCGCGCAGATAGTGTTAGTGGGTAACAGAATGCACAATGTCTAAGAAGAACGGTAGCCCCTTTACTGAAACAGCAAGAAGTCCGAAAGATCAATTTCTTTTTTTCAATGACTTAAGGCGTTCGGGATAAACGTCCTGCAAATGGAAGCCGCAGTGTAAAAATCTGGCGCGGGGTGGCCTTTGCTGGTTGGGCACAACACCAAAATCCCCTGTTGCAGCATTGTGTTCGTTCGTA
>JASANB010001211.1:0-39230 GCA_030248155.1 Sabatieria punctata
AATAAAACGTGTTGCCGAAGAGAAGGTAGTGAGAAAAGAAAATGGTGTAGGTCGACGCCCTCTCCGTTGATCAAGTCAGCCGGTAGAGAGCCGGGAAGAGTAGCAAATAGTACCAATTTCTGCACTAAGTGACTACCCGTGAAAAGTTGACAAGTTACCACGCTACAGGCGGTCGACAGGACGAGGCACTCACTGCAGGAGGTTTGTTCTCGCTCCTCGTAGTCGCGTTGAGGCAGCTAGGCGGGCCTTGCTTGAGCTGTGAATCCAGTCCAACAGACAAGTCTTTACTAGACAGCCGCACACTAGTCTTACAGATCCAAAGAATAAAATACAGGGGTGAGTTGGAGAAAATGAGTAGAGAGAGCGCTATATTGGATCACGATCACCCTATCACCGAGCTTCTTGTCCTCCGAAACTCCGCCCCCGACCAATCAGCTGCACGCCTCCTCCTCGTTCCTCGCTTCTTATTGGCCGGTCTGTGAGGCCATGTTGATTTGCCTGCCAGCTGCCAGCGAACGGGTCCCGACGCGAACACTCCGCTCTCCCTGCGTGGCCGATGAGCGCGAATACGGTAGAACTTCGATAGGTTTCTCGTACACGACTCCCCCTCTGGTCGGCGACGTCCTCGGCGCCAGGGCCGCTCTCCAAAAATAGTAGTAGGTGTTAGTAACAGATGTTAGTAGAAAGACGAGTTGTAGTCAAGGAGGGCCGGAGCACAGGTGCCCGGGCCTCCAGATGGCGGTGGAGGGGCGAGTGTCACTTCCACAAATGGGTGCACCCCAGCGATGTAGCGTCCATCCTTCAGGGAACCGTTGCTCCGGAGCGGCTTCCTCGCGCCGCTGTGATCTCCTTGGAGTCTCGTCTAGAAGCCACCAGATGGAACGGCTGAATCAGCTCCGGTTGAAGAAGCCAGTGTCCCGTGCGTCTCCAGCGTGGGTCCGACTCCACGTCCGGGTAGGGGTCCCACAGCGACAGCGTACCAGCGGCGATGTTGGCCCAGATTCGTTTCATGATGGTGTCCGGGACGGTCAACTGAGCCGGCACGGGCGGAGGGATCTTGTAGGCATACCAGTCCGTCCGATTGGCAGCCGAGCAGTAGAACGACAGGTCGAACCGTCGAACGAGGTATCCTGGCCGCGCGTACTCCACGGCGGAGTACCTCGATCAGTGCGATAGCAACCCAACGTCGGGATGAATCGTTGCAGTCGAAAGTGTCGGTAAGACTGCTGACGTCGAGCGTGTCCTACCTGTGGGCGAAGTTGGTGAAACACAGCTTGGCCCGACTGTTGAAACTGCCGTCGTCGTGGTGATGGCTGACTCCTGGTACGGTTGCTCGATCACCAAGTAGGCCGTGTTGTCCGTGAGCTCCTGCATCATCTGTCGTTCCTCGTAGGACAGAGGCTGCGGCGGTCGATTGGTGATGTAGGGGAGCAAGTTGGCGTCCTGAGAACTTTTGTGATCTCGAAGGTTGTGCTCCGCTCGTAGCTGCATGGTCTGGTGGAAGAGCCGCAGTTGGTGCAAGTACCAGCAGAACAGCTCAGCCAGAACCCCGACGATGATCGTAGTGACTCCTGGTGGAGGTGGCGGATCAGGAGGAGTGAAGTGATGGTGCGCTGCGAAGGCGGTGACGGCAGCTCTCAACACCGGGTGTCCCAACAGGGTGAGAACCATCCTCGGCCCCAGACTCCACAGAGAGTAGCGCGAGTCCCGTCGCGGGTGAATGAAGGGGTTGCTGACCACCAGCTGGGCCATTGCCAGCTGGAACTTCTCGTAGCGTCTCCAAGTGATCTCCGTGCCGTTCGGCTTGGACGGTAAGCTCCAGGCTACCGGCGCAAGACTGATCGGCTGCCGTCCGTTAGCGTAGCAGACTTCTGGCAACAGAGTTTGTAGTAAGGCTGATGACGGCATGGCGTCCTGGTCGAATGGTATGAGGGCCGACAGGATTTGTCCGATCACCAGGCCGGCCTGGGAGGCCATCGCGAGTTTGCTCTTCATGAAGTTCCGGTAGACTCCGACCAGTTCCGGTGCGTTTGGAAAAGTTTCCGATCGGAGGCTCCCGGTTGGTAGCGGCATTGAAGTCACGGTCTGGCGCACGAATTCCTCCCACAGTCGAGTGTACCACCCGGATTCGATGACCGAGACCTGTACATCATCGTCTAGCAGTTGTTGGTGGGTGTTCTGGATAGTTTCCCTGATGGTCAACCCAGCCAGGATGGGATGACTCGCCGTCAGCGACCCGAACCACTGTGCGTTCGCCAGCATCATTTCCGGGTGAAACGGTGGTAGCGCCATGGAGAACGGAAAATCTCCTCCGGGATAGTGGTTGAGAGGGCGCGGGGCCGCCAAGTCGTCGAATTCTTTCGCAAACGTGAGCGTGTCGTCCTTGTGGAACGGCAGAGGGAGTCCGTTGTAGTGTTCAAGCAGTCCCTGCATGCTCAGTGGCACAAGGTAGGCGGCCTCCGGAGCAGTGTCAGGCAAAAGAATGCCCAATGGAGTAGTCGTTTCCCTCGGGACTTCCGTGATCAGGTCTTTCAAACTCTCTGGTCTCCCAACGATGAGGTCCCGACGGTCGGCCCAGCGAGTCCAAATTCGTCTGTCGGCGGCCATGTCCCTGAAGGGCTGGATCATCACCGTAGGTCGAAATTCCTGGCCCGGCCGAGGGAGGCGGGCATTGAGCCGGTCATCGTCCGTGATAGAGGGGACAGGTTCCACGGGGCCCGTCCTCGTCGAACGGACCGAAGCCATGTCTTCATCATAGTCGAACTGGTCGTAGGCTGTAGGGTCCTGCAGTAGTCGGCGTTGTCGTTCGGTGTGAGTGGTCCTCACGGTGGCGACAGATTGAGGCGAGGAAACCGGCCGAGCTGCGGGTGATGGTGAAGCTCCGCTGGCCGCCATCGCCATGGAACCAGAGGTATCCATGGGCTCCTGCGCCGGAGGTGGAGTCGTTTCCTTCTCCTCCTTCACGGTGACCGGTGGTATTCCAGGTGTCAGTGCCAGAGTCCTGGGGGCAGATACTTCCGACCTCACGACACTGCGAACGTCCGACTGTCCCTCGTCCATCTCCGATCTGCTGTACTCCTCATCACCTTCGCCAGACCGTCCTAGGATGGCTGTGTCACTCATTTCGTCGACCGTGTCGCCCCTCCGGCTACGTTGATCGTGTTGGTCCGAATCCCTCTCGGCGGGCGGTTCTTGATCGCCCTGTTCCATCTGTTCGTCCGTGCCAGGGGTTTCTCGGTCTCCATCCGGCGCCGTTGCCGCCGAGGTCGGTCTCGCGTCCATCGACTCCACCCGTTGCTCAGCAGCCGCTGATGAGGGTGGCTGTACCACTGGTTGGTCTGAGTCCTCGTAGGCGTTTTCCATAAGCACGTTGCGCCGTTGTTCTCTGGCCAGATATTGTTGGTGGTCCTTCTCTCGAAGAACCGCGTCCTGCTCTCTGCGTCTCGCCAATGCCGGGTCGGCCTTCTCTAGAAGAATTCGCCGTTGAATGTGGGTGTGGAACATCCATTGAAATGAGCGAGAAGTGTCGGGCACCGCGGCCAAGTCATACTGGAAGGCCATTTCGGCGTCTGATACCAGAGGACCAAACTCCACCGGCCTGGATGGCTCCCATCCCACAGGTTGTTTCTTTCGTTGCCAGCTGACAAATCGCAGATCCCTCTCCTTCACTAGCTCCATCATCAACAGTGTCAAGTCTTGTTGATGGATCAGTTGCAACTCGTCCGGGGTCTGACGCGGGTGGACCTGGTCCAGTTGTCGTAACAGGCGGTAAGCGTCCTCCTTGTGTTCGCCCATCTGGTAGTAGTTGAGCAACATGGGTCGAAAGATGGCATAGTCGAACGCGGCCCGCGGTCCCGAGAAGGCTTTACGGAAAGACATCTGCATCATGCGGAGGTCCCCGTGGCCCATGGCTTCGCGGTCCGGTGGCGGCCAGTGTCCTTTGAGAGCGACGATCCTGGTCTCCTGGGCGAGCATGTCGGACAGCGGTCCAGGTTTCGATCGAATCCCCTGGCGCACCTCGGCGTGGGTGGCCGGTCTCCCTGGACGAATGATGGTATCTGGTCGATAGATGGGTGGTTCCTCTCCGGCCAGCGTAAACATGATGGCTCGTCGCATGGCGTCCAACCAGACCACGTCTCCTCCGGTGAGGCAGACTTCATCGTGAACGCCGGGCACCTCTTGATCAGGGTAGCGGTCGAGTATTTGAGTTCTCCTGGCCTGCTCCTCGAGAGACAAGGTGTCCGCGGGTTTCTCGGCGAGCCACCGGTGGTAGTGAACGATAGCCTTCCTTCGCGCCAGAACCAATCCTCTGAGATCGGTGGTGATAGCCGCAATCAGTGGTCGTCCTCTAGGTTGTGTGTAACCGAAGAACATGAAGGTGGCCCGATCCGATTGAGGGCCAGCTTGTCGTTGCTCCACCGACACCACTTCCTCGTCCCATCGGCTCATGTAGCGGGTCGCGCCATAAGCTTCCGGTTTGTGTTTCCAGACCTCGTAGGCCTGTCGGGCGTGGTTGCGGTAACCAAAGATGATTTGGTTCAGCACGTAGTTGAGAGCCTCGCCTTCCTTCTGAATGGCCAGGGCGGTGTTCTCCAGCTCGCCTTTGAATTGGTAGAAGAAATAAAAAACTCGCAACTCGGCTCTGGTCCACCTCTTCGATCCGGTCGTCCTGGTCCAACTGCTGAGCGATCTGGGCCGCGCGACGCACCTCATCCTTCCTAGGGTTTCCTCTCAGACGAAAGAAAACCGACTCGTTGGGTTTCGGCGCCATCGACCGGGCGATCTCGATGTCCGGAGACATGAATGCTGCTCGTAGACCATTGAACAGGCGAATAGCAAGTTGCTTTTCCTCGTCGTCCGTAGGCGAGCAATACACCAAGTCAGGCGTAATGCACGCGACGGCCGCTGTTCCGGCCATAATGTCCACTACGTCCAGCGCTGCATAGTCCGTCTGTGGCCGCGGAATCGGGTCTCCTCGTGGACTGGGCATGAAGGACGAGAGTTGCATGGTCTGTTTGAAGTTGTTTGGGTATCCGGCTCCAAGGTAGAGAGTGGAGAGAGTGGTGGCTCCTACCCGTTCTCCTCGGGTCATGTGGGAGCCCTCCAATTCTGACAGCCAGTCCTGCAGGTCGACGTATCCGTTCTCGGTGGTTAGATAGTTCCACCGTTGTCCGTTGTAGTGGGTGCAGTTCCTGAGCATCACCTGATCTTGTGCCGATCCAAGTCCGATCTTGATGATCTGCGGGTTGCAGAGCACCTCGTGCAGGAAAGGCGGGAGCTCCGTCATAGCATGCATCAGAACGACCAGCGGCGTGCATCCGGTAGAAGTGATAGACATCACGGACAATGGCGCGCCCGTGTAGAAAGGGTCCACCGCGTTGACCAACACGTAGCAATTGGCTCGCCTAACCGCGTCGATGGTACTTATCAGTCGTGTCCGGCGAGGGATGGTGATACCAGACTTCTTCGGGTTGAAGGAGCTGGCGCTCGCATAGGCCTTGGCGTACCGTTTGGTAGTTAGGTTCTGCAGGTGGTGGAGAGCCTCCTTTTCCGCTTGTTTGGCCTCCCGTTGTTGTTCCGGAGTAGAATGTTTCTGAGCGGCCCATTTCTGAGCCTTGTTGACGGCAGCCTTCCTGCGGTTGTATTCCTCGTCCAGACTTTTGTCGAATTTCTCAAAAGCCTGAACCAGAACCTCCTCGATCTTGTTCCGAGCGACAGGATCGTCCACCAAGATGCTAGCTCGGCAGACCTCCGTGGTCGGCTCCACCTCCTTGATGACCCGAAACAGCTCCCGGTCCATTATTACAGACAGCGGCAAGTCTCCTCCGATGGACCATCCTTCGAAGTCGATGGAAATGATGGCCAAGCCGTGGAACAGGAACTGCGAGTGTCGGAGCATGTCAGATAGTATCATGTTCAGGTCAGAAACCTGATATTCTCCTTCCACGACGTACGGCGTCGGAAACCGCCCAGCAGGGGTGGCCTCCAAAAGCGTCCGAATCATGGCATGTTGTGGCACAGTGTGATACGGGATGTTGGCTGCCGACGCCTCCGGGTTGAAAACGTAGAGTTTGATCAACATCTTCACGAGCCGATGGTCGCGTTCCGGCTGGATAGAGAGGTCCTTTATGTTGGGACGTCTACGCTTGGCACGGCGACGTTCCTGTATCGACTCGTAAGTGCGCCACCAGATTCCCTTTTCCGATTTTGCACACAAGTCCGCGATCAGTTCGGCCGGTTTGGTGTTGCGAACGGGAGCTATCTGGATGGCGGTTTCGAACCGCCCATTCTTGTTAGGCTGAGTGGGGTCCACACGGCCAATGGACGGATGGTCGGTGTACGCCTCTGTCTGCTCCTGGTAGATAGGTCCCATTACCGGCGGCGTGCCAATGTAGTCTCCGGGCCGAAAGGTGTGCGTCCCTGGGGCGACACCCATCCGTTCCAGCTCGTTCAACGGGTAGTCGTCCAGCTTGATTTGAGAGTAGTACTCGGTCCAATCAGCATCCATGTTCTCTGGGCGTTGGGTAGAATACTGGGCCCAGTCCTCGCTAGTCATCCCCGAAAAATCCAGCGGCGTTACTAGCTGGGCCATTGGAAGAGTCTCCTGGTAGAGTTGTTGGCCCCGGCCGTCGGGCATCGGTCGGATGTTGTACATTGACAGCTCGCTCTCCAAGGTTTTCTTGTCTGGACCGACAGGTGGTTCCGCTGGAAGATCGGTTCGTAACGGGGTCTCCGGGAACACTCCTCGAGGTGGGTGCGCCTCCAGAATGAGCCATTGTCGTGCCCATTCTCTACTCCGTTTGCGTTGCTCGACTACTTCCGGTCGGAGATGGTGTTGAATAGCTTCCAAATCAGCCGGCCGAAAGATCTCCTCCTCGGTGTACTCGTTCCTCGGTCGGCTAGTGAGCCACTGTTGGTCTCGGCACTCTCCCCGCTCGATACCGGTGACTACCTCCATGACTTCCTGGGTGGCCGTGGGGTCACCCGTTGCCGCTGCCGCTGCCTCCATCCACTTGTAGATCTGCTCCTCAGTGTAGTAAAGCTCGTAGTCTTCCTGTTCCTCTAACTGCCAGTCTGGCCATGGTTCATAACCTCGAGAACCGCGGCCTGGAGGTTCAGACGGTGGCAAACCAATTCCGGCAGTGTTACGTGTACGAGCAGGTTTCCGCGTAACCGAAGGCACCCGTTGCTTTTGCCACTCGTTCTCGTCCGTGACATCAGGTAGTACCGGTGCAGAGCGCGGCGCTCGAGTTTGTTGGAAATCCGATCGGCCGGGTCGTCCCCCTGAGGCCGGGCCCCAGGCTCCACGTCCACGACCGGGTCGGGCAAAGACAGGCGAACGCGGCCTCTCCGGTTGTCGGTCAGAGCCTGTCCTTCCTCTGGAATCGCGTCTGTCCGAGCTGGGACGGTCGTCACGCCCTCGGCGGTCCTTAGAGCTGGCTTTCTTTTCTCCGTCTCGTCGGCCCTTAGAACTGGTCCGTTCAGTGGGGCCTCGCGAACTGGTTCGTCCTCCCTTCTCTGTCCGACCCCGCGAGCTAGCACGTTCGTCATGTCCTGTCCTGCCGCGCGAGCTGGCTCGCTCCTCTCCTTCCGCTCGGCCACGTGAACTGGCTCGTTCAACCTTCTCTGTCCTACTCCGAGAGCTAGCGCGCTCGCTCCTGTCCCGGTGGCCCTTAGGGCTGGCCTCCTTCTCCTTCCGGCCCTTGGAGCCGGCTCGGTCACTTCTCTCCACGTGGCTCCGTGAGCTAGTATGTCCACTCTTACTGCGATGATGATGGTGACGTTTCCGCGGACTAGCAGGCCCTTCTTGCTTACTCGGGCCGGCACGGTCAGTAGACTCCTTTCTCCCTCTCGGGCTGGACTTCCTACCGCGTTCAGGTTGTTCCTTGGAGCCCTGCTGATCATCTCCTGGCCCCGATGGTGGACGAGCGACAGGTGGTTGGCCGGAACGCTCACTCGACGAAGGTGTAGAGCGAGCATCGTCCCGTCTCGATCGTTTGGACGAACGGACGGTCTCCGCTGGATCTGCCGTCCGTTTACTGCTGGTAGTCCTGCTGGTAGTCGGTTGTCTGGCAGAATCACGCGTCTCCGGTCCTCTCGAAGAGCGACGGCCTGGACTACGGTCAGGCCGACGTCGTTGTGGCTCCGGTTCGTGTTTCGACGCCGATGAGTCGTCCTCACTGGCAGAGTCATAGTGTTTCTTCTTGGTTCTTGGTTTCTCCGGAAATGTTTTGCGCGGCGGCGATCGCTGATCACCGCTCTGCGACGTTCCTGCCGCCACTTGGTGAGTGACGGGCACTGGCGGTCGTACCTGTAGTAGCGGTGGTGGTGGTGTCGATCCCGGCCGTGACAGCGGACGGCTGCCCTTGCTCGACGGTGGTCGGCGACTAGATCGACCCAATGGGGCTGGTCGGTCCGGCTCCTCCTCCATCGGCGTGGGTTTCTCCGCGTGCCTCCTGCCGGGGCCCTCTCCTCCTCCATCTGGCGATCGACTCGGTCCAGGCGGTGGTTGACTGGCCATGGCTGCCCAATGCTGCGCACTCCTTGACTCTAACCAACACAACACAAACAATAGTTTGTCTGGTGGCAGAGGCTGCGTCTTGTAGCCCGGACTGTAACAAGGAATGTTGTTCAAAAACGTCATTGTAGTGTTGTAGGTGGCCGGCAAAAAGAAATCACGCCAAGCAGGAAGTGAGTGAAGCAACTAAACTAGTGCCAACACCACTAGAGGATGCAAACAAAACAGATCCCGGCAGGCAGACGCAGTGGTTTACCGCTGGACGTAGGGCAGCCCCGGCGATTCACTCGTCCCAGACGACATAGCTGGCGGCAGTTGCTGGTTGGGGCTAGAATTAGGTAGCGTAAGCACTGAGACACCACACTCCGACGCGCCAGCGAATCCTCGTAACTAATCCCGCGCCTCTATGCGACAAGAGGGGGAGAGATGGGCGGCACTACGCCGCTAGCAGCCAGTCTTGTGATGAGTCGGAGCGCTTCTACGTAGGAGGGTAGGAGGTAGGAGATAGGATGGTGACCCGGTCGCGCGAACATCTATATACACTATGTACAAGGCAGGTTGCGGGTCTTAGTACTCAATCTCCTCCTCCTCATCCAGGTCGGACGGGATTCGGTCCTCCTCTGGCTCCGGGAGATGGTCCTGCTCCATATTCTCCCCGCCAGCCTCCTCTCGCTCCTCTGGAAGGGCAGGAAGCTCCGGGGCCGGAGCCTGCAGCTGTTCCGCTCCCTTTCGTCCCAGGAAACTCGGTCCTTCCAATTCCGGGTAGCAGCGCGACAAATGTTGCAGGTGTACCCGTCGAGGGGTATTGTCTCTCCCTCCGATCGGTACGATGACCGCCTGGTGTCCCTGGAGCTCGACCACCTGGTAGGGGCCGGTGTACTGCATGGCCAGCTTCATCGTCCGTACTCCAGGGTCGTACCGCATCACCTTGTCGCCCGGCCGGATTTTCGTCTCCTTAGCGCCCCATCGTTGGTTGAATCGCTCCTGGTTGGTCAATTGGGCGCGTCGTAGGTTGTCCTCCAGCAAGTGCCGATCACGTTGCCAAGTTTGTCGTCGATCCTCGTCAGTGGGGCCGTCCACCATTCGATCTCCGGTCAGGTGAGCCCCAGGCACTGAGCTGGGCAGGTGTAGGCGCCGTAGAAACACCATCTCCGCAGGCGGCAACTGCGTAGCCGACTGGGGTGTGGCGTTGTAGGCGTAGACTACTGTGGACAAGTTGAGGTCCCAGTCGTCCGCCTCCTTGTTCACCAGTCGAGACAGCATGTTGGCCAGCGTAGAATTCATTTTCTCCACTAATCCTCCAGTCCGGGGTGAGTAGGGCAGGGCCCAGCGGTGTCGTATGTCGTACATCTCCGTTAAACGCCGAACCGAGTGATTTTTGAACTCCGTTCCGTTATCCGAGACAATTTCCCTCGGGGGACCGAAGATCGTAAAGACCCGGTCCAACAGCGCTCGTGCAACCGTATGACCCCTGCGGTCTCGCAACGGCTGCGCCACTACGAATTTGGTGTAGGCATCCATCACCACCAGAACGTAGGTGTATCCAGTGGCAGTGAGGTTGAGTTTGAGTGTGTCCATGTAGAGTCGTTGAAACGGCTCCACTGGAAGAGGCATCATCCCCATCGGGGGGTTCTCCGTGGGCGACTGGCCACGCCGAGTAGCACACAGCAGGCAACCGTGCACTTGTTGAGCGATGTCCTGTCGCATTTGCGGCCAATAATACAGCCGCTTCATCCTGTTGTAGGTCTTACTGATGCCGAAGTGTCCTGACGTCCGTGCCCCGTGGTGATCGTATAACAGGCGGGGCCGAAGAGGCAGCGGGATGCAGAGCTGCAATCGTTGAAGTTGGTCCGCCGGGTTGGTGCCCGGTGCTGTTGGAACGACGTGTACGTGCCAAAGCAGTTCGCCCGTGACAACGTACTCCTCCTGGTATCGTTGAATCCATTTGGAAAGCTCCAAATCTGCCGGCAATTCACCCGTGTTTTTGTAGGTGATCATTGCCGACCATTTCGGGTCCTGTTTTTGATGCATGGCGGCAAGTTGTTCGATATCCTGTCTGGTCGGCACCTGCATCATCGGCAAGACCGGTAATGCGTGAATCCGGTCGCGAAAGTGTCCCATGGTGCCCATCACGCAGGCGTTCATTACCGCAGGCTGATCGAGTGGCGGTAACAAATCCAGCCCACTGTCGGTGAGGTGTTTCCAAAGGGGCCGGCTGACCGGCATGTCCAGGTGAACCTTCATCACCAACATGTCGTCGTACGGTACTCGCTGCGTGACCAATTCCGCGTATGGTCTCCCCTCCGAAAGATTCACGTCCGAGATGCCGTGAAGGTTTCGCTCCTCCAGTTTGTCGTGAGGCATCCTCGACAAGGCGTCGGCTCCGTGGTTGACCCGTCCTGGACGGTAGACAATGTTGGGCATGATTTCCTGGATTTGTAGAGCCCAACGTGCCAACCGTTGTACTAGTTGTTTCTCCTGTAAATAGCGTAACGCGTTGTGATCAGTGATTAAAGTTACTTGGTGGTTAAAGATGTACACCCGAAACTGCTGGATACCGTATACCAGCGCCAAACACTCGCGGTCCGTAGCACTGTAGTTTAGCTCGTTTGGGCGGAGACTGCGACTAGCGTAGGCCACAGGGTGTCGCTGCTTCTTCTCGTTCTCCTGGGCCAAGATGGCGGCGATGGCAATCCCTGATGCGTCCGACTCGATGATGAACGGCTTCGAGAAGTCTGGGTAGTTGAGCACCGGCGTGTTGATTAGGTGTTGAATCAACGTGAGAAAAGCGGTCTCCTGTGAGTCGCCCCAGGACCAAGTTGTCTCCTTCTTGACCAACGCATGTAGGGGAGCAGCCATCTGCGCGAATCCCTTGATAAATCGGCGGTAGTAGCTACAAAAACCGATAAAGCTCCTCAACGTCTTCAAATTGGTCGGCCTGGGCCAGTTCTTCACTTTCTCGATCTTCTCTGGGTCCGTTCGCATCCCGTCGGCACTGATCTGGAAGCCCAGAAACAGCACGTGTGGTCGAGCAAAGTTGCATTTGGTCAAGTTGATTAGGAACCCCGCTCGTTGGAGTGCCCGGAACACCTGGTCCATCAATCCTTTGTGCTCCTCCAAAGTGGCCGAGATGATCAACACGTCATCTAAGTAGGTGAACACTCGAGTAGGGTCGATGTGTCCGAGGATGCGTTGAGCTACCTCCTGGTAAAAGGAGGGAGCGTTGCACAGGCCAAAAGGTACCCGTTCGAACTCGTAGAGTCCTTTGTGGGTGATGAACGCCGTCTTCTCTACGCTATCAGGGTGCATGTGGAGGTTGGTGAATCCAGAGCGGATGTCCAGAGTTGAGAAACAGGTGGGTTTCACCTGCCCGATAGCGTCCAACAAATCGTCGATCCGGGGAAGAGGAAACCTGTTCTTTTTGGTCACCTTGTTGAGCTCCCGGAAATCCACGCACAATCGGAGATCTCCGTTCTTCTTGATTACCGGCACAATTGGAGACGCCCATGGACTGTGTGATGGACGGATGATGCCGGCTTCGAGCCATTCTGCGATTTTCGCCTCCACCTTCGGTCTAACGTGGAAGGGCAGCCGTCGCAGTGCTTGTCTGACCGGTCTCTCTTCTCCAGTGTCGATTTCCATGTAGGCTACTTGGCAGTCACCAATTTCGTCCTCCGTGAGACTGAACGCCTCGTTCCGTTCTAGCAGAAAAGTAAGTAAGTCCCGTCGAATCTGCGGGGGCAGATCATCGAACGGGAGCAAGCCGGCCATAGTCAATTTCCGTTCTTCCGGCTCAGTGACGATACGGGTGATAGCTGCTTCCACCGCCTCCACCTCCTCGGCGGTCAAACCACCCAGGGGGTGGGCTGTCCCTGGTACCGGTGGCCGTGGCTCGTCAACTGCAGCAATTATTTGTTGTACCGTGGCTTCTGCTCTCTGGCGGCTCTCTTCCGCTGCAGCGTCCTTTGGTGTAGCATGTTCTACCAACTTGCCGATTTCCGTTCCTGCGTCCACGGTGATGACGCTGTCCGTCTGGTTAGCCACTGTGACCAGTATTGACTGGTCGGTGTAATGCTCCGTCCGATACTGCACCTTCACCTCAACTTCCGTCTCCGGGGCGGGGATGAAATAGTAGTGTCTCTCATCCAACGTCACTCCCGGGGCGCTGCCAGTGACCGTTTCCACGCAATTTGGTTGAATCTCCCGTGCCGATACCATATGCACAGGGACGGCTCCCTCTGGAGTAGTGCAGTTGGAGATGTTCAACACCGGGGTAGAATCTCCTTCCCCAGCAGGTGTACATGGCTGGGCCGTCTCGGACATTTCCTCGGTCTTCTCTGCAGGAGCCGGACCGATTTCCGGCAGCGGTTGTCCTTCCACTAGCTGGGAGAGCAGCGTTACTAGTAGATGTGGAAAAACTTTGATTCCTGGCAGCCCTACCAGCAGGGGGTAGGGGCACTTCATGTCGACCACGAATCGCATCTTAGCCTGGTGGCCTTGATACGAGAGAGTAGTGTCCACCACGTGTCGACTCTCCCTTCCTCCTCCAGTGAATCCTTTCAACCACACTGCGCGCGCTCCGTGCAAGGTGGTTTTGACTCCTCGAGTTTTTCCTTCCTTCAGGATAGCACGGAGCCCTTCTCTCCCGCACAAGTTAGTCACTGCGCCGGTGTCAATGAGGGCAGGCACCTCCTCAGGTCCGATGTTTACTTTTAGCAATCGTAGAGGGATTGCCTCCGGCTGTTTGAGTGTAGGGTTGGCAGGTTTCAGCTCCGTTGGTCGAACGGGGTTAATTTCGACTACCCCCACTTCCGTCTCTTCGTCCTCTAAGTCCGAGCCGTCATCTGGTTGAAGATCTTCAAACTCCTCGAGTTCTTCTCCGTCGATGCTGCCTTCTACTAAGTTGACCCTTCCTCGGTAAACGTCCATGGCTCTTTCATAGGCAGCGTCATTCACTGCCTTGTCCCTGTCTGGTGGATTCTTCTTAACCCACTTAGCCCATGCTTCTCGAGTCCACGTCTGAGTTTTTGGCAGCGTCTTCACTCCTCCACGCGTGTATCCTTCCGGTGGTCTCCGGCGGATATCAGGAGGCGGATTCGCGCCTGCGGACTCTGGAGCTCGTGTTGGTCGGGCCGGGGCCCGATTCAAAGGCTGAGTTCTAGGCGGAGCACGTCTGGGAGGTTCGGCCCGCGGTGGTCTAACAGCTCGATCCGTTTCGATGGGCTCAAAGCGCTGCATCGCTCGGCGGGCGTCGGCCAGGTTGAAGCAATGTTGTTCTACGTTGTGTTCCCTGGCTTTCTGACGTAGATCTGGGGTCAGTCCTTGGAAGAACATCAACAGCTGCCACTCAGTGAGGTTTCCTCCCGGCTCGGTGTAGTGAAGGCGCAAAGATTTGCGCTCGATCTCCTTGCAGTACTCATCCAGAGAGAGGTTGCCTTGCGTAGTTCGTAGCAACTCGGTCTTCACTTCCAGTGCTCTCTCCCGGGGCAGGAATCGATCGACCAGCAGTGTTCGTACTTGAGCGTACGTCCCCCGCTCAGTCAGCGGCACAGTGTCTATTGCAGCGCGCATGGCCTTAGGCACTGCACTTTTGACCAGGGCCACTTTCGCCTCGTCCTCCACTACTTTGGCGAAAACGAAGTATTCCTCCAGATCGTTGAGGAATTGCCGAACGTCCTCCACATCCTGGTCGAATTTCGGCAGCTTCAAGGAGCGTAGATAAAAAGGTTCCCTGCGCTGGTCGGCTGCCCGAAGCTCGATGTTGTGTAGAGTGTCCTCGGCTCGGTTCAACAAGTTGGCCATTAGTTGTTGGCGTTCCGCTATGTCATCCTGGGCTTCTACGTACCCTGACACAACGCGGTCGTCCCGGAGCGTCACTCCTCTGGCAGCAGCGTCTCCTCTGGTTTGGAGATTCTGCAAGTTGGCGGTTTGTTGCAGATGTTGTAATCCTGCGGTGGTCAATTCGCGAATTCGTTCCTCCGCTCGGTCCTCGCCCTGTCCAGTGTCCCTGGCCGCCTGTCGCACCTGATGGAGGTAGGTATCACGTAGCGCTTCCAACTCATGGGAGGTGTAGTGAAGTGACTGAGTGCGTAGTGCTTCTTCAGCCCGAGTCAGTGCCTGTTCCAACTGTCTGCTTCGGCGGTTCAGGTCGTAGTCTCGCGACAGAGTTTCCTCTGTCTCTCGTGCGCGCATCCCTTGATTGAGCCGGTCCTGTGGCGGTCGTGGTCGACCCGGGGCGGCTTCCTCAGAGGCCGGCCGAGACAGGATTTGAACGTCCCCTGGACGTAGAGGGCGTCGGACAGGTTGACTGGCCATAGCAGGAGGCACCTCGGTAGGTAATTCTCTCCCTTCTGGACTGATCGACCGAGACGGTGTCGGGTCCCAGCGGGGGTCAGTCCGATGAATTCGGCGAAGATACCGCCGATACCTCTGAAGTTCCAGCTCCTGTTCTGCCAGCTGGGCTTCACAGTTTCGAAGACGCATTCCATCTCCTGGTGCCACTTGATGGATATCCTCCACTGTAGTAGCGGGCGGTCCAGGTCGTTCGGTTCGACCGGGGTTGGTTATGCCAGTGGCCATACTAGTCTCCCTTGGCCTCCTAGTCCGATTTCGGCTCGTCTGGATCGTCGTCGCTCTGGTAGCCGAAGCTGTAGAGGTCGCGACGTTCTGGCCAGTAGAACCGGCTGCGGGCTGCGTACTCACCGCCGTCCTGCGATTGCGTCTCGCGGAAGTCGATACCTGAGAAACAGGTGGTGTTACTTCGTACGATGTAGCTAGTTCCGCCTCCGGGTACTCACTCAAGTAGTCGGGCCGCTCGTGGTAAGGCGACATCTCATGTACGCGAGTAGCCACACGCCAGGTCGAGGGCGCTGGGTGGTAGGAGCTGATTTCTTCGCGTGCCGCTGCACGGGCGCGAGCCGGATCTTCCCAGTGGTTGAGACCCTCAATCTCCAGCGCCTGCTCCACTCGTGTTTCCACCGGGGCCGTCTGTGATCTTGGCGTTGGGTCGCCCATCCTGTCGGTTTGGCCCTCTCGCCACCGGCGGAGGCGACCTGGGTACAAGTCAGCGTTGCTCGGCAGGAAATCGCCTCGAACCGGCAGCGGTCTGTGAAACTGAGTCATCAGCCACTCTCTAGCCGTCGGTGGTTGCTCCGGTTCATTAGGTCCGAGCCACTGTCGAAGATTAGTGGTCTCGTTCCAGTCTAGCAATGCCTGGTCCTCGGACGCTATCTGGAGGTCCGCGCGTTGGAAGCGGGTGATGGGTTCACGCTGACTGGCCTGCACCGCGTAGTGCCACATCACTGCTCGATGGTCCTCCCTTGCTCGCTGTTCAACGTCTCTACCGACCGCTCTTTCCAAGATGGCGGCCGCTTCTTCCTGTCGGCGAGGTCTTCTGTGAAAGTTGTTCTGGCCCCGCTCCTCTCGCTCCTGAACGGGGTCCGGTGCAGCGACCTGTCCAATTGGTCCGACGAAATTGACCCGTCGGTACCATTCTGGAACTCCTTCTCGCGGCTGGTCCTGCGGTTCCTCCTCAGGCACTACTCCTCGAAACTGCCACCGTAAGTCCCGTGGTTCCTGCGGGGCCCAGGGGCGATGAGGAACAGGGTCTCCGTTCTCGTCCGGTTCGCAGCGAGGAGGGCGCCAGCGATAGGCGCCGGGTACCCAGGTTATCGGAGTACCAGGAGCACTCGAGAAGTCCGCTCGCGGTCTCTCCTGAGGTACGCTACCTTCCTGCTGAACTCCCTGTCCCACCACCTCGTGAGTACGAGGAGGTGCTGCTTCTTCCATATATACAGACAAACTGCCTTCGTCCGACTCCTCCTCTGGGTCGACGTTAGCAGGTAAAGAGCAAGTTGCCGTTCCTGCCTCTCCTCCATTGTTCGGCCGTGGTCGCCGGGCGGGCGAACCTCGCTGTTCCCCGGCACGTTGACTGATTTCTCGAGTCCTCCGCTCAATCTCCCGGGACTCCTGAATCTGCTCGAGAATCTCTGTTTGTCGCGCACGTATTCCGTCCCAGCACTCGCCAATTTTCCGCCGTTCATCCTCGGCTCGGCGACGAAGGTCCTGCGTTCGTTGTTCGACTGTGCGCTCCACCAGGTGTTGCACGTCCTGTTTCACAGCCTGCGATACTCGATTAGCAACTGCCGAAATCCTTTCTGCCTCCTCTCGGGCCTGAGCCTCCTCTCTCTCCAACCGCTCGCATTCTGTGTAAGAAGCGGCCGGGCCCCTGTTGTTGCCTCCCTGTCGGCGGGTGCGAGGGGACTCCTGTAGAATTTCCTTCTGCACTCTGTCCTGGATGGTCTTCCAAATCACAGTATCTGACACCGGGTCCTCTCGCACCGTCTGGTCCTGACTATCCGCCGCCGTAGAGCGAGAGCGGACAGAGTCGGGCGTAGCTCTGCCTGACCGGGGTGGTTCCGGCGGTCGGTCACTGCCGGCCGCAGAGCGAGTTCGTTGTCCACGACCCTTCTCCGTTGCGTAGGGAAGAAACACCGCGGATTTCTCCGGGCGTTTCTGTTTCACAGCCGTCCTTCTACCCGTATTCGTAACCGTAACTGTCACCGGTGTTCTCCGCTGCGCCGGCGAAGTCCCTCGCATACCCGGCGGTTGTGTGTAGGGGTGGTCCGTATGTTGCTCGCCCTCCGCCAGGATGGTGGTCTCGCTCCAGCACGTACCCGTAGTTGCTTGTTGTTCCCTGGGCGCTCCCTGAAGTTGAGATTCCGTGTTGGTCACAGTTACCGTGAGATGTGGTGATGGTGACTGAGTGCGTCTATGTACAGTGAATGCTGACACCGTTCGAGCAGGGTGTAGCGCTACCGGTCCACTCCACACATCCGGAGGTGGCGAACGCGTCAGAGAGCGAGTGTAGGTGTAGCCTGTCCCTTCCTCCGGTCCAAAAGCGCATGCGTAGTGATGGTCCCGCCGGTCGGGCCGGTACTCCCCCTCTGGCCAACCGTAAGGATCCAGCCGGGGTCTGCGACTACCAGCCGTTGCCGACACAGCTCTCCCTCTCGGCCGAGCACTGGCTGAACGCGGTCGAGGTCTGGATTTGCCGGCCGGTGGAGGTCTGGTAGGGTCGTAGATGTGTCCCCGAAAACCAGGCCCAGGCGGTGCTCTGTACAACATACCGGGCGGGAAACGCATCTGACGTGGGTGAAATAAGTTACCAGGCAGCTGTCTGGCGCGAGCTGCCGTCTGTGTTTCGTCCGAGAGAACCGGCGTTTCCTCCTCACTAGCATTGCCGGTTTCCTGTAGAAGTTCTCTCAAAAGAGGCGCGTGAGGTGCCACCGGCAACGGCGTTAAAGTCTGGTGCAACTCCTGTGTGTACTTCAGCTCCTCTACGGAGGTAGTTGCTTCCCGACCGGTGGGGGCCGCCCTAGCCGGCGACCCAACACCAGCGCTGTAGATGTTGGCCGAAGCAGGACTATTAGGCGATGCCGATTAGGCGATGCCGATTAGGCGACGCCGATTAGGCGATTTAGTGGTACTTGTGGGGGGCGGTATTATTGGGCGAAAGAATTTTTTTTTTTTAAATGCGTGGAAGAAAAAAAAGAAAAAAAAAAAAAAAAAAAAAAAAATAAAAAAAAAAAAGTAAAAAAAAAAAAAAAATATAATAACTAAAAAGGAAAAAAGGGGAGAAAATATGGATGGGGGGGGGGCCGGTTTGGGGGGGGGGGGGGGGGGGGGGGTGGGGGGGGTGGGGGGGGATGGGGGGGGGGGGTGGGGGGAGGGGTGGGGGGGGGGGGTTGTTTTGTGTGATGGCTGGGTGGGGTTTTTTTTTGTGTGGGGGATGTTGGCAGTTGACTGACTGCGTCGCTCCCCTGTCAGCCGTTGTCTGTTTTCGTACCTGTGGTCATTCTGATGAAAATGACGCACGACTGACTCGGCGACTGCGTCGTCCTCCTGGCACGTAGAACCGTACCGGGCCTGTCTGTACTGCGTCGTTTCCCCACCAGGCCTGGTAGAGACTGCTGCGTAGTTGTGTTGGTACGTCGGTCCGGCATAGGCACCAAAAACCTGCACACTCTCCCGAGTGGGGTCAGTGCCTAGCCGGTACGTAGACTCAGAGTCGTAGGGGTGAGCCTGACGTCCGCGAACACCAGAGGCCTGCACACCCTCCTGAGTGGGGCCAGTGTCCGGCGGGGACGTAGACTCGTAGTCGTAGGTATGAGCCGGCCGTCCTCGAACACCAGAGGCCTGTACACCCTCCTGAGTGGGGCCCGTACCTGGTGGAAAAGCCGACTCGTAGCTGCGTTGTTGCTGTTGTTGAGTGCGTTGTCCGTACATGCTGGCGGCCTGTCCACTCTCCTGAGTGGTGGCTCTGTCCGGCTGCCGCTGAGGTCCGTAGCCATTCTCGCTGCTCCTGCGGATGAGGAGGTGTCGCGGATGGCGCCTCTTCTTTGCCTGCGGCTGACTGGAAGTCGTAGTCGGTGCCGACCCGTTGCTACCTGTTCGGGGAACGTCATCCGCTCCCGCGGACCCCAAACAGGCGCCGGCCGGCTCTGCAGAAAATGCTGCCGCTCCGTCTGACGTAGCCATAGTAGTAGTCAGCACGGCGGCTAGCTGTCTCGTAGGTAAGTTACCCATACTCGTCGCTCCTCCGTGTTCCTGCTGATCAAGTTGACTGGCTGCGGCCAAGTTGTCTCGGCGAGTTTGGGCCAGCAGTCCTCTGCCGGCTCCACGACTGGCCGGTCCTCCTCTGCTCGCACGGGGAGCTCCTCTTCCTCGCGTCCTTGCTCTGGCAGGTCCGCGGAACTGCGTCCTCCCACGCTCGCACTCCATCTTGAAATAGTAAATTAGCGATCTTCCCTAATCTTGGTGTTGAACCTCCAATTCTGTCATAACCCCTACTGTTGGTGGTTCCTGGGGTTAGACAGAATAAAGCCGGGCTGGACGGTGGACGCTGCGGCAGGTGAAGAAGAGGTGGTTTTTGATAAAAAGTTGAATTTGGTGATTTTGTTGAAAGTTGAAATAAAACGTGTTGCCGAAGAGAAGGTAGTGAGAAAAGAAAATGGTGTAGGTCGACGCCCTCTCCGTTGATCAAGTCAGCCGGTAGAGAGCCGGGAAGAGTAGCAAATAGTACCAATTTCGCACTAAGTGACTACCCGTGAAAAGGCGACAAGTTACCACGCTACAGGCGGTCGACAGGACGAGGCACTCACTGCAGGAGGTTTGTTCTCGCTCCTCGTAGTCGCGTTGAGGCAGCTAGGCGGGCCTTGCTTGAGCTGTGAATCCAGTCCAACAGACAAGTCTTTACTAGACAGCCGCACACTAGTCTTACAGATTCAAAGAATAAAATACAGGGTGAGTTGGAGAAAATGAGTAGAGAGAGCGCCATATTGGATCACGATCACCCTATCACCGAGCTTCTTGTCCTCCGAAACTCCGCCCCCGACCAATCAGCTGCACGCCTCCTCCTCGTTCCTCGCTTCTTATTGGCCGGTCTGTGAGGCCATGTTGATTTGCCTGCCAGCTGCCAGCGAACGGGTCCCGACGCGAACACTCCGCTCTCCCTGCGTGGCCGATGAGCGCGAATACGGTAGAACTTGGATAGGGTTCTGCACACACCGATGTAGTAGTACCTGAGATATTCGGTGGTGACCATGGTAGTTATGGTGGTGGTGAACAAGAAGCAGGGATGTGAGGTGGGAAAAAAACACCGGAAAAAAACTGTTTTTTTCCGGAAAAAAACCGGTTTTTTTCCTAAGGGTCGGAAAAAAACATAAATCGCGGAAAAAAACTCAAGCTAAAAATAGCTAATTTACGTCATTTTTCGTTTAAAAAATGGACTTTTGCTATGTATAATAGGCCATACTGACTCAAAACTGTTAGAAAAACAACAAAAAAGACCAAATTTGGCATGAAAAAACAAAAATGCAAACTGCTGTAAGAAAATTTGCATATAGCGTTATTTATGGAACCTGTCAGGCACTGTTTCATGCCTGTTTCGTGATTTATATCAATGTAACACGTGTATTTCTGGTCTAACAAGACTGAGGAAGGCGCTAGAAAGCGTTAGGAATCATAAAACCAGCCTAGGATACTCAGAACTTGGGCTGGAGTTTTTTTTCCGCGATTTAGGAAAAAAACCGGAAAAAAACCGGAAAAAAACTGGAAAAAAACAGGCCGAGGTTTTTTTCGGAAAAATATACAACCCTGACAAGAAGTAAGGAACGAGGTAGCTGCCACTGAGAGCCAGAGGCAGCACACAGGCCTGCAACTCAACCAGCTGTTGTTTGTGAGCGAGCGCCAGCAAGGACGCAGCCAGACTGACAGTCCAGAGGGTGGCCAAGGCGGTGTAGAAAGTCCAGGGTTCGGCGAAGTCGGTACTACCGGTCGACCTACTGTAAGCCTTGATCAGTTTGACTCTGTAATGCGCGATCGGCACTACACTGCAGACGCTGACGTAGGTGGCCCAAAGAATAGGCAACAACATAGAGACGCACTGATTGAGGCTGGGCTGGAAGCTGGACAGCAACATCAAGGTGCTAGAATAGAGATAGGCAACCCCCATCAACAGATCGGCAAGTGCCAGGTTGCCCAGTAGCAGATTGGGCTGGGAGCGGAGATGGGAGTTGCTGCAGAGAGTGGCCAACACTGCGCTGTTAGCCCCCACCGCCACCACACTGAACAACGACCTCAACAGCACAGACAGCACCACCTTCATTCTGCTCTATCACAACCGAAACCGTTACCAATGACAGAGTCGGTGCTTGGCTGCTGGGACAGCTGCTGCTGATCGCAAGCTTTATGTGAATACCTATATTATCAAACGCACAAGCGCGGCAGGGCTCAATCCAGATCACAGATGGAAACGAATAATAAAAGTAAATACGAGCAGTACATACGTAGCACGTCATGACGCAGCTAAACAAGCGTGGAATTCTTCCACAAGCGAGGGCTGCAAAACGGCGCCCAGCTCCTGAAATTGACGTAATGGTGCTGTCAGCGCCGGACGGCCGCCGGTGCCTCATATGCCAGAGGGTTCCCTGCATACTGTAGTTGGTTTCTCAGACAGCTTCTGACGTGGTCGATCTTCTTTTCTTCCAACACAAGCATGCTTTCACTTGATGATGTAAAGGAGACAGAGATACCGAGAATTGAAAAATACCGAGAATAGCGATAAATACTGGGAACGCATTATCTGAGCTCGATTTACTATAGAATAAATGTATTTTAAATTTTCTGTGCGTCTATTTGGTTCAGTAAAAACAATGCCTTAGCATATCCACTTCGAAAAGACCAAAATTCCCGAACCCGCGACATTTACCTGAAACCGGATCACATTTACCTGAAACCGAATCACATTTACCTGAAACCGAATCACATTTACCTGAAACCGAGTCACGTTTTTTATTCCGAACGCAAAAACGGGTTCGGTTTCTGATTTTTAGGGCAGAGTTTTTTTTTGCCTGAATCTTTCAAAGGTTCGGATTTTAAAAAACCGAATGTTACATTTTGCAGAATCTTTCAACAGAATCTGAGGCGTTTTTTCCGAACCAAAATTGTGTTCGTTTTAGTCATGTGTGGTGGTCACCCCGAACCCAGATTTGGAGGTCACCCGAACCTTCGTTTTGTATGACCCGAACCTTTGTTTTGTATGTCCCGAACCTTCGTTTGGTATGACCCGAACCATTACCAGAATTGATCCATTTGTTCTCAGAATGTTCTCTGAAAAGTTTGCGCACTATGCACAATTGAATTTGCTGTTTATTTTACAGGTATTATGACTGGATTTAGCTGCGTATCAGAAAGTTCTGCCTATGTGTTCGGCCATACTATGCACTTCGTGAACACTGGTGTAGTGATACAATGTATGCTATGCAGCTTTTAAGATTCATGTGTTGCAATCAACTAAACAAAAACGGCAAAGACGTCAATCAAAAAACAATTGAATGAACACAGATAATAGCAATACAGAATCAGCCTATAGAATACAAGCCAAACTAATGCCAGCACTTGTTAGAGCTACACAGTTTTGTTGATATCGCGCGCCTTAGCGAAATATCTAACATCACCACTACGCGTGGGATTGTCAAAGAAAAACTCAACATTAGTGTGAAAAGACCAATCGCAAAACCCCGGGCACAGCCGGATCTGACAGCGAAAACACATGAAACCAGTGTCCTTCCTCTGCACGTGTGCCATGCACATTCCCTGAGTGTAGGGCACTAGTCTGTGCTGATGGTGGTGTTTGAGCCGGAACTCAACTCAATAAAAATTCGGGTGTCTTCAATAAAGATTCGGGTGTCTAGAATAAAGATTCAGATGCAAACATAGGTTCGGCTTTACCTAGATTCGGGATTGTTGCGGGTTCGGGATTGTTGCAAAACCGGGTTCGGTACAATGATTCCAATTTGGCTTCGGAATTTTTGGGATAGTTTCTGGCGCAAAAATTAAAGGTTCGGCGGACTAGGCACGGGTAGGGTTCGGTTTTTCAAAATGTGACCAAAGATTCGGAACAGCATTTGACGAACCAACCTAGGGGGTTGGACGAACCGGTGACATTTACCTGAAACCGAATGACATTTACCTGAAACCGAATCACATTTACCTGAAACCGAATCACATTTACCTGAAACCGAGTCACGTTTTTCGAAACTACGGCTATAGCCGTAAGGTCTTTTCGAAGTGGATATTAGTACAGTTTAAACTTGGATCAAGAGCTAAATAATCATGACACTGTCAAACAACGTGTCAAAATTGAATATCAATTCAAATAAAGCAAAATATTGAGATGAGAACAGTGGAAAAATAATAAAAGTTTACAGCAAAAAACCTATCTTGGAAGGTTTCACCTTTTTTCATAGTTGTACTGCCAAATTCCATAAAACTAGCGGTCTCGGTATTTCTCGGTATTTGGATACAGAGATTTCGAATAGAAAACCAAGACAGAAAAATACCGATAATTCTCTGCATTTCGAGAAATACCGATATCTCGGTTACATCACTACTTTCAGGTGCAACGGCAGATTCAGTCGGTTCGCGTTTACCTACTTGCTGTCACCAGCTTTTGGTGACCTGGGTTGGGCTTTATGCCGACCGACCAACCTGGCGACAAGAACTTGTACCGCCGAGCGGATGAGCGTGCGAGCACGGGCACAGTGGGCTTTGCGGCCTAAACCACTACACCAACTGTGCCGGCTAACGATAAGGGAATGAAAAATCAAATTTTTGAACGTTATAATGGAATGAAAAAAACAGAAGTGTTTCCACTAACGTCGCCTCAAGAACGGGGCTGAAAAAGCTAAGCAGAACAAGCAAACATACCATGAGACAAGCAACTGGAAACTAAGCAGTGTCCAAAGAGATTGTGCTGAAGGAAGATATGGCTAAGATAGAAAGCGACCCAATCCCTCCGGTAATTATAGTGATGGTGAAGTGCATCGACACTCGGCCGGTCGCTGAGTGGGGCATTCTTGCTACTCTTTTATGTATTCTTGCTGGAACGTACAGTATACACCGTGATGAATCGTAATAATTTGGCTAAATAATATGGCCCTGAATGCAGAGAAACATACAGAATACCATTCAAGCAAAAAAATGTTTGAAAAAAATTTGCAATAAAGCCATTCCAACTTGCAACTGAAATCATTGTTTGTTTATTGTGGGTTGAAGATGTCGGGCGACGACGACAAGTGGGCGTTCGTGCCGGTCGGGGCGCCGTTTCCAGACAATCCATTGCGAGTGGCCCGACAGCACAACATGTACGTGGCCCTGTGGTACAAGCACGGTAAACCGGTGTGTGGCAGAGCCTGGAACAACAACGGAGTGGTCGAATGCAGCTTCCCCTACAACGGCATCGAACTGACAGGCGCCCAGGATTTGGGCGGCGACATCCAGATTCTCACTTACCCAGGACTGCCCTACGAGAGCTTCCCTACTATGGGCTTCTGGTACGATTGGGTGAGATACAGCGAGCTTCGACAAGACCACCTCAACCTGGTGCATTGCGGAGACTGCACACCGGCTCTGATGAAAGACAGCACTGGCAAGAGAGTGGTCGGCAACTACAACATGGCCACCGACGAGGCCTCCATCACCCAGGACGGCAAGGAAGTGAAGAAAGTGGGCAACAACGAGTACACACTGGTCTTGTGCAGGAACCAGCGCTCACCTTTAGCAGGGCCTCTGCCGGCCTCCACCGAACCCTGCAAAGGGTGCAACGAGCCACCGGGAACAGAGCCCGGCTCTGGTCTGGGCACCTGTGGAAAGTGCAAAGGATGCAGAGTTTGCGGCAGCACTGAAGCCCCGAAGAACGGCAAGTGTCGTAACTGTCAGTCGTGCAAGTCGTGTGGTGTCGGAGGCGGTGGACCGGAAGCGACGGGAGGACCGTGCGGTGCGTGTAAGGCCTACAACGGAGGATGTGGAACGTGTTCGGCCTGTAAGAAATGTGGAGCCAGAGCTTGCAGAGGATGTGGAGCCAAGGCAGGGAAAAACGGAGCAGGAGATGGATCTGGCGCTTGTCAAGCATGTAAGATGTGCAGAGCCTGTGGGTGCGGAGAGACCAAGCCTGGAACGTGCGTGTCCTGCGGTTCAACCGAAGGCATGTGCGCCGGCTGTGAGGCATGCAGAGCTTGTGGACAGGGAGCCAGAGTGGGCGCCGGCGCCAAGTTGTGGTACGGCCAGTGGGTGGCGCAGCGCATCAGAATAGACCAGTACCGCGACGTAAAAGAAGGGGACGCGTTTCCACTGAACGCAGTGCTCGCTCTCAACCGACCGCTCAACACTCATGCAGGGCCCGAAGAACAGTACGTGGCACTCTGGTTCAAGCGCGGACAGCCGGTCTTTGGTCGCGTGATGAACAAGGATGGAAAGATCGCTGCCAGTTTTGCGGCGTTCGACGAGGAACACACAACAGGAATCGGATCGATGATGGTAGAGAGATGCAGTGTGTGAGTGGTGTTGACAGTCTCTGTTTAGGTGTTGGTTAATGTGCCGAAGGAGGTGGCCGGTTTCAGATACAGTTGGCAGTATTACTGTGCAGCTTCAGTTGGTGCGCGCGGCTGGAATCCTGTCAAGGTGGGCAACGTGGCTCC
The DNA here is from genome assembly GCA_030248155.1 of Sabatieria punctata. Lineage (NCBI taxonomy): Eukaryota > Metazoa > Nematoda > Chromadorea > Araeolaimida > Comesomatidae > Sabatieria > Sabatieria punctata. The sequence goes on from JASANB010001211.1 coordinate 25,558, forward strand.
GTGCGTGATCAAGTCGAACGAAGGACAAGAACGACTCGGCTGTTTGTATTTGGACGAGAAGAAGGCCACTGTCGGTCACAACGGAAAAGAAGAAGTTTACACCGGCAATGCGTTTCGCCACTTCATGGTACTATGCAGAAAGTAACTCGCTGACTGGTCTGCCACTATGCAAATATACTGTACACATTATCTTCTTCCTACTAACACATGTCCTGGGCTCTTCAATAAATGACTGGTAGCTCTTTCACAACACCACGCATTTTGCACTCGGTCAACAAGACAGATCTGAAGCTATTAGCGATCATCAGTCAGTAGAATGTAGTTAATTACGGTGGATTCACATTACTTCAAGAACTTTGTGAGTACAATGTTTAACTGCGCCAGCGCGGATGAAAACTTCAACTGCGGGATTTTCATTTGTTAGGGCGGACCACTTTGGCGGTGAACAAATTCACCTAAGGCAACTTTTAGGGACCATCTGCAAATCAGAACCGCACTGCGCGGTTCTCTGAGCGGTTCAACAACAGCGCAGCGCCGATCTTTCTCCCTGTGGCCGATCTGCGCGGTTCTTGAGTACTTGTAACCCAGTAGGCCCTCTAGATTATATAGTACACTAGAAAGTTCTAGAAGGTTTTAGAATATGACGCCACAATACATCATAGCGCCTATATCTACACTACATAGAATGTTCTAGAAAACCAGCATTGGAATGCACTTACAAACCACCAGTTATCAGCACGTTCCTCCCGCACTTTCTTAACTGTAGTATATTGATTATTCCGAGGCGAATAAACTTTGATTGATTGATTTAACCCCGCCCACCAGTCAATAGGACACAGAATGTTCCATGGTCATGCCATCATAGGCTAATGCCTCGTGAGTGTGTTCACGACACAGGGTGTCTTAGGAAATGGACACATTTCTTTTTGCTCCCATTTCCGCAAATTTTTACGAAATTGGCTGAAACTTGAAGCATTGGTGCCAAAATAGAGGAAATGGTTTGTGTATGAAGTTTGACTCAACCCAGAGAAATTCAAGAATACGTGAAATTTGTTAATTTCAATGGCTATATGAATAGCGTTATTAACGGAAACTTTTCGTTTTATTGTCATTTCTGCAAATGGTCACCAAATGACATGAAAACTGCAAAATTGTGGAATATTTTATGTCTTAAAATTTCATACATTGAGATTGAGCCAGCATCAGTAAGAGAGTGAATAACGAGCTAGCTTACTTAGTTAGGGCCCACTCATCACAACGTCCCTCGTGACAGATTTAGTTACTGTCCTAAATAATTTTTCAGGTTGTTGACGATGTCACCACTTGGATCACAAGATGCAGTGTTGTTCCTAGTAATACACTTGCAGTTCTCAGTTTACAAATGCGGCCTGTGATCTAGCAAAGAATTCTACTTATATTATAAAACTTATCAAGTGAAGAAACCAAAACCAAAAATAGTCGGTGCCAAAAGTACAGCAGGCACGCACAGCACTGGTTAAACGAAATGACAGGACGGTCTGTGACAGTAAATCGGTTCCACCAGAAGCTGTTATAAAGTCGCATCATTTTCAACTGTAACACTGTATTTCCTTTTCCTTACTTTCCTTACTGCAAAATTTGCAGCTTTCCAAGTTTCCAGATTCCCAGTACCTAGGTGATTTCAGACAAAAAAATGTGTACCACATCGTACCGCATATATTTTTCAGTAAGCCATTTATGGTAATATGGAATCGGACCCGGACCCCAGCTAATTCGGACCCCCAGCGTGGTGCCGGAAAAAAGGTTCGGTGATTTTGACTCCGCTTAGGGACCGTAGTTTATAACTACCAATGTTTTTTGGCACATAGATGCCAAATGTTGTGCTAGTTCAATCTGAAAATGAAGCTGTCAATTCTTACAGTCGAGATTTTCCATATTTATAAGTATTCGGTGATTAGATAGACAACTGCCGCTGACAGCAGACACCTCAAGCTCTACTTTATTCAAGCTGATACTGAAGATCTTTCTGACAACCTACTACGGTATACTTTTAATTGCCGGCACTCTACCCCCTCACCAACTATCTGCATCTGTCATGCTGCCTTCTTTCTAATCTAGACCCATACATGGGCCGGGGGGTAAGGCGGGGTATACCCCTCCCCTCCCCTCACATCATGGGCTTTCAGAATCTGCAATAAAATTTATGGTGATTTTTGTTGTATCAAAGGACCTTCTGTCTCTTCCTGCTCTAGCAGTTTGCTACTCCTAGTCCGAAAGGACAAAAAGTTACAACAACAAAATAACAATTTGACAGGACATACAATGCAGCGGAACCACTGACAGCATCACCAATATCGAGTTTGTCCTTGGTCTCAGTCCTGAAGTAAAAACATTTCGATTGTTAGTTTAATGGTTGCCCCATCAGCGAAACCCGTCAGGTCCAATTTTTCGGCCAATCATTTCCCATTTTGGTACTATGTCAATCAGAAAAGGTGCCGAGATGAGACGTTTTTGCCTGACGAAATTGAGACGTTTAGCAATGGGTGTAAAGTTTCGGTGAATTTTGTTATTGTACCCCAATTTTTGAAACAACCAAACACCTTTCCTTTCCCTGAGCTGATCCTATACAGCTGTACATACATGGTGCATAATATGGTAAATTCGCTTTTCCAATGCTGTAGATAACAGCAGCTTTGAAATCATTTTTATATGTACTGTAGATTCTCGGGAAGAGAATCAGAAGAAAACTAAGCAACAAAAGCACTGCACTACAGCAACTGTGCGGAGAGCTAACAGAAAGAAGCGAATACCATGCAAGCATAACAGAAAAAGCAACTGCACTAAATGACCAGAAAGCTGCTCTAACTAACACCGAATCTTAAACACTTTGGTTTCATTGACTCGGCTCTTTCCCCTCTATTTGGTGCTGCTCCCTGGTGATGATGGTGACAATTTCCGTTTCTGTTCTGCACATTCTGTTTAGTTACTGATGCTTTTTCGTTAAAAGATTCAATGCACCCTGCTACCTTTCCACCAAAAAGGCGTAATTTGTTAATGCAACATGCAAGCTGAAATAGAACAGTTCTTTAAAATAGAACAGTTCTTTCAGATCAAAATCTAAATCCACCAGACCATGTACGATTTGGTATACATACTGGAGATCAATGACGAGCCTGCGACGTTCGAGTGTTTCAAGGTCCAGTAGTTTTAGCCTTTCTAGGTAGCAGCCTTGAAGACCAAGCATACCTGGCAATCGCAGTGTAAAAGCCCTCTGCACACTTTCAACGGTATTTACATCCTTGAGTAAATAGGGATTCCACACAGGCGTGGCATATTCGAGCCGCGACCTTACGTAAGTTTTGTACATCTGTAGTAGGAATGGTGTGCTCCTATTTATAAAGGCACTTAGGATTAGTCTAGATTTCCTAGCGGCATCGCTGGCGATTTTAGCACAGTGTTTTGAAAAACTGAGATAGCCAAAACGGTCACGACCCACTAAGACACCAAGATCTCTCATTTCTGTCACTGTTTCTATCAGTACATTTTCAAAGACGTACTGTGCCTGAGGGTTTGAGAAGCCTAGGTGAAAGCACGAAGAGTTTGGCAACAAGTTTACAGTATACGTACAATCGTCAACGATGATGACAAGACGTTGGTCAGCTTCTCTGCCTCCTGATTTAGTCGGATTGCATAAGCATGCAGCAATATTGTACGTACTTACAGTACAACTGACGAGAAGGGCGTGCATTGCATCCTATGAGGAACAACGTAAGAATCTTTCTATAGTACGTGTGTATACGGCATAAATGCCATTCCTTTCTGTTGTTTGCCTAAGCGATGGCTGCGTTCTGCTTTGTATTGTTGTTGCCAATCGTGATTGCGGCTGATGATCAACCCGTGACACTTCCGCCACCGAAATTCATCAACCCACCGACCGTCAAAACCGACCAACAGGCTACCCCAATGCCTCCAAAGCCCTTCGCAGATGAAAAAGTTAATCGGAGCAACGCCGCACCAACAACTGCGATTGTGACTGAAGATCGACCCGTGACACTTCCGCCACCGAAGTTCATCAACCCACCGACCATGAAAACCAATCAACAGACCGCCCCAAAGCCTCTCGCAGCTGAAAAAGTTAATCGGAGCAACGCCGCACCAGCAACTGCGATTGTGGCTGAAGATCAACCCGTTACGCTTCCGCCACCGAAGTTCATCAACCCACTGACCGTGAAAACCGATCAACAGGATGTCCCAATGCCCCTTGCAGATGAAGAAGTTAATCGGAGGAACGCCGGACCGACGGCAACCGCCACCAGCACGACGAGTGACGAGAAGCCGAAGGAGTTGGTTTCAGAGTCAGGCGACAAATTCAACAAGGAGACCAAGATAGAAAGAGTCTTTCCAGGAGCGGCCGAAAAAGAGCTGAAAGAGTTCCACTTCGATCCAGACAGAAACGAGACTGACCGGAAGAAAGAAAGTGAGTACCACGTCGAACGCAATGCCAAAGGAGTGCACGCTGAAGAGCACGGCAAAGAATCGTTAGAGACAGACACCATGCATTGGGAAGGCAAGCCCGGAGAAGAAATTCCTCCTCCAAAAAGATGTATGTACGTACGTGTGATCTTTCTGTCTACAGTATACATAGTGCAGGGCGCCGGTACTTTTACTGGTTAACCTATGTATTTTAGTCTGCAAACATCAGGAAGAATGCAAACTGGGATTGATCGGGGACATTGAACGCTGCAAATGCAAGTGGAACTATTGCTGTGAAAGAGAGCAGGAGCGCGACCATTTTTTCGGCTCGTTTTCGCCGCGGTTTTTCTGCCAGCCGTGCCAGAACTTCGTAGAGTCAGCCCGTGAAGACCGATTGATGGCTCCCCATAGAAACCCATTTGAAGGCGATTTCTTAGGCGAAGGAGGGCTGTTCTCTGATGACGACTTGATGCCATCGTTCGAAGAACCGTTTGGTGCGGATTTGGAAGAAAGACATCCTCTGCCGGATCTGATCAGACGGGATGAAGAGCGGATGGTGCAGGACATGGAACGAGATCAAGAGCGACTCAACCGCGACCTCAAGCGACACCAGTTCGGAAGAAACATGCCCTTTCCTATGATGAATCCTGTGTTTTGATTTGATTTGATTTTATACCAGTTCTGCTCTAACAGATTTTACTGGTTGCTTTGCTTTTTCATTGAATACAATTTTAATGGAAAATCAGGTTTAAAGCAGTTGGCTGAGCCTAGTTTTATAAAGTGCGTAGCATTCATAGCATAGACGTTATTGTAAACGTTGCTGACGACATTGTTTCCTACTCGGTATTGTTGATTCAACGCCAGTGAGCTTGTGATTACTACAAGAATTGAGCGTTTCACCGTCACGTTCTGTTCAGTAATATGGAATCAGATCCCCGTCCACAGCTAACACGGACTCCCAGCGTGGTACGAGAAAATGGTTCGGTGATTTGACCGTGCCCAACGACCGTAGTTTGTAACTGCAAATGTTTCTTCGGCACAACAGATTGCTCATTTTTCTGCTAGTTCAATCTGAAATTGAAGCTGCCAATATTAGAGTCGAGATTTTCTATATTTTAAAAGTTTTGTTTCAATTTTCAAACATTGCTGTCTAAATTCCGCTTTGCTGGTTGACTGCAGAAAAACAGACCTTCTACCTATACACAATTTGTAAGCATTTCAAAAGTGAAACGACAGTTACCAACCAATACTTGGGCATTCTACATTAGTGAGGCACTTTTTGAACAGCAGCCAGCTGATTGATTATGAAAAACACATGGTTTAGGACGGAACACGGGACTTCTTTAACCTCGTCGTATCAAGAGCGGCGGCAAAGAAGCTATGGAGAAGAAACGTACTTGTATTCGATTGTCTCCCAAGTGTGTATGCATTTTTGATGGTGTCTTTGTTGTATTGACATGCCCGGCGGGACGCCGAAAGAGTCGAAATAAACGATAAACGGCTTTGATCGATCTAAGCAAATTCACAATTCCGAAAGATCGGCGCCCACCAATTGGTGTCGCTGCTGATGCGAACGGTGCGTACGGTGCGTAATGGTGCGTACGGTGCTAGGGAGATCACTACTTGCGCCGATTAGTGTTTTGAGTGTGTACATTTTTGGCCATTTTTTGTTTAAAGAGGGCCACCGTCCTTGGGCTTGGACGACTATTGTTATATTTATGCTTAATCGATAGCTAGTCGTCATATCTACCCACATGCCCGTGGGGAGACATATCTGTTGGAGGACTCAAATGCTACGATTGTTTTAGTTAGGGATGTCGAAATCGCGCGTTTTCATTCTTTTTATTTTTTTTTAATTTGTTGTTCAAGGATCTCGGAAAGTAAATGCGCCGAAATATGCATCTAAGGTAGGTCTACTCACATAGTAAAATTGATAGCTATCTTTCAAAAGATGACTGAGAAAACTTCTTTTTTCTATTTTTTTCATAGTGATGATTTTCGTTCAAAAGGGGCCACCGTCCTTGGGCTTGGACGAATATTGTTATATTTATGCTTAATCGATAGCTAATCGTCATACCTACCCAAATGCCCGTGGGGAGACATATCTGTCGGCGGACTCGAATGCTACGATTGTTTTAGTAAGTGGGGGTTGCGGGGGAAATCGGCCGATAATCGATGAAGTAAGGCGATATGATGAGCGCGTAATCTGTGTTAGCATGCAGTAATTGGTTGTGGATGTAATATAATGTACCAATAATGTACAAGTCAATAGTAGTTGTTTGATACCGGATGTGGTCATATTTGTTAAGGATTTAGTAGTATAGTACATGACACCCTAGACCGTATTTTGGACTTGTCAGAGAAATCCAAAACGTAGAAATCCAATACGTAGAAGTCCAAAATAGGGTCTACGGTGTCATGTACTAGTATGTTATTGCGTCCGTGATTGAAATTTAGTCAACAACAACTGGATAATGATAGTAGAATAGCTCCTTTCGCCGAAGGTTGGTCAACTATCAACGACCGGTCCTAAACGAACGTCGATTTATTATTAGACTAAATCAAACTGTACTAGTAGATTAACGTTTAAAATCATCAACGCACTACAAAACCGACCGCCAGATACTAGTTTATGCGACTGAAATGAACGTCGCGCGGACAATTAAACTTTTCACCTGTTCTATAGGTCGGCTGCCGGCGAGACGACCGCCGACGGCTGGGAGCCGGACTGACGCAACGTGAATAAAATATCGCTCTCCGCCGCCGCCCAGTCCATGTACGTACATGACAGCCGTCGTCGGACGAGTTTAAAAATTCGCCCACTCAATTTTTCCGCTGCGACCGACCGACGGACAGACTAGATTTTCTGCTGCGTCCACCAGTGTAATAGACCTCTATAGACAGGCGGGGTAGATGGCGATTGAGATAAACTTTTCGGGCGCTACAATTCTGCCCCGATGCAATGCGTGTCTGTGTCCAGCGGCCAGTCGCTCCTCATGTGTGTACGTACGGCCGACGAACGGCGCCTCTTTTCTCTATTAGAAAAACTTTGTGTTGACGGTGTTTCAGACTGCAACGCGGAGAACGCGATGACTACCAGCGTGGCGCAGAACGCGGTCGATGGGTCGATGAACTCGGTCACCGCAGACAACCGCAAGTCGGTGAACTACACTAGCTACGCCAATACCCGTCTATGTATGCGTTTGTACTGTCCATATACGAATTACTACTCGAAACTGTTAGACCGCATGCAGTGTATAAGTGTTGTTTTAGGTTGGTAGACCAACACCTCCTCTATACACTATGCTTTTAAAGTTTGAAACCCCTAGGCCTAATGTTTTGAGAACAGAAATGAAGCTTTATGTGCAAACGTCCAAAAAAATCGAGCTCCCGGCGTTTTCCCACTTTCCTAGCTCAGTAGTGGTAGTAGTGGGCGAATCCTGGAAATACTTGGTTTCTTCAGATAGTCCGTTGGCGGCCACCGTTTATGCTCCTCGGTGGTGATGGTTTCGGTGGCTGGCGGACAAGACGAGGTGTCATGCAGCGGAGATGGCTTGAAGCTACGAACGTCTGACGGGGTACTGCTTTTTGTTACGATGCGCTTACTACGTACAGTACGTACAGTATGTATTTTATAGAACAGTCCCGCCACCAGTGTCGCCGCCGGGGACTATGGCGTTCCGCACTCACCAATATTTTCTCCTGCGTTCCCAACACTCGCGTCCGGTCGAAAATAACGGTCTGAAGCGTTTGTTCTTCTATAGGCCTCGCACAGTCTGTTCGGTGATTTAGTTCGCCGGGCGCCTGCCGCCGCAGGAGTGTCGGTGGACGCGGGTTATGTGGGTACCACCAACGATGGTCCGCGCTGCCAACAATAAACGGATTTGGTTGCTATGTTCGAGCTGTCTGGACAGAAAGGTACACTATTCATTTGCACTACGTAGAATCACTAAAAATCCGGGGATTTGTTTTAGAAATTGCTGTTTTACAGACAATATTCTAACAATTTTAGTGCCTGAAATTTCTTCCCATAAAAATCGGCAGTACGTACATGGATCGGGTGGCTGTCATCTCCGGTCTCGTCGTTTTGGTACTGTGCGTTTGTACCACTACTACTACCGTGTCCTCCACAGCGATTTATGATGCTTTTGTTCAAAAACCAGATTGCACCGCTCTTTTGCTAATGTAGGCTATGATGATTAATGTGTTTTGCCAAAACGACTTATTCTCGCCGACTTTATACAATGTTAGAAAAGTTCGGTTCGATCCGCTTTTCGGTCTGTGAGAGTCGTAAATCGTCTGCGAATTATTCAAAGTTCACCCACCAACGGAGAATATACAGAAAATTGTCCGAAAAACCGTAGGTTTGGAATTTCGCATCTGTCCGCGACTCTACGGTGCGGTACCACCGACCGCGGCGGATATTTCTTCCCAGGTTCGCCAATGGTATTATTCGCTTTTCTTCTTCTTAACCTTTCCCCCGATTATGTATCGGTAGGGTAACCTTCCACCGCCGCCGCCGCCGCCGCTCGCATGATGCATATGCACTCCACGCCGAAAATATAATAATCGGCGTTCTTTGTTAGAAACAAAATTATAGTCCGCCGCCGCCGAAGGGCTATGATTAATGTGTTTTGCTAAAATCGACGATGGGTCTATAATGCGTTTTTCATAAAAAACTGGGTCGTCGTAATACTTTTCACTTTATTGTTAACCGCCTAGTAGTAGTAGGACGGCTCGGCTTTTAAAACTGTACAACCGGTAGCGCGCCCGCCCCACCCTCTTTTTTTTTCTAACCGAAATAGAGTTTTTTAGTCTTTGTAGCGCTTCGCTTTTGACCATTGCTTCGGAATTTGTGTGATAAACCACATATACAAACACGCACGCGCACACCGTACATTCGGTATCTAAAAAGATTTGTTGTTCGGATTCTAATTTTAAATTGTTTTTAAAACTCGGAAACAGAATGCTATAAAAGCTTTGTTCCATCGAAAGAACGGTAGGCAAAGTAAAATACGGGATTTTTTCCTTTAGGAACTGAGAAATCATCGAATGGGATTCTGTGGTGAACGAAGAAATCTTTTACATATGTTATAACTTTTAAACATTTACACCCGGTTTTTCGGAGAAACCGTAAAACTCGGAAACAGAATGCTATAAAAGTTTTGTTTCATCGAAAGAACGGTAGGCAAAGTAAAATACGGGATTTTTCCATTAGGAACTGAGAAATCATCGAATGGGATTCTGTGGTGAACGAAGAAATCTTTTACATATGTTATAACTTTTAAACATTTACACCCGGTTTTTCGGAGAAACCGTAAAACTCGGAAACAGAATGTTATAAAAGCTTTGTTTCATCGAAAGAACGGTAGGCAAAGTAAAATACGAGATTTTTCCAGGAACTGAGAAATCATCGAATGGGATTCTGTGGTGAACGAAGAAATCTTTTACATATGTTATAACTTTTAAACATTTACACCCGGTTTTTCGGAGAAACCGTAAAACTCGGAAACAGAATGCTATAAAAGTTTTGTTTCATCGAAAGAACGGTAGGCAAAGTAAAATACGGGATTTTTCCATTAGGAACTGAGAAATCATCGAATGGGATTCTGTGGTGAACGAAGAAATCTTTTACATATGTTATAACTTTTAAACATTTACACCCGGTTTTTCGGAGAAACCGTAAAACTCGGAAACAGAATGTTATAAAAGCTTTGTTTCATCGAAAGAACGGTAGGCAAAGTAAAATACGAGATTTTTCCAGGAACTGAGAAATCTTTTACATATGTTATAACTTTTAAACATTTACACCCGGTTTTTCGGAGAAAACGAAATCTATGAAATGTGAGTTTCAGAAAATTGTTGTCAGTCGAGTGGTCGAGTATGTGAACTGCAAAAATTCTGGTTTATATACGGATAAAGGGTAATCTGTCATAATCGGCCTAGATTATGGTATATAAGTTCTATCTGCGCATTCACTACTACTGCCGTCATTTCGCAGCGCTTTGGTAGGTACTAGGTGTCATATTATGGCTAGCGGCAAACGAAAAACTTCGCCACCGGTCAGCAGTGTTTGGAATGATAAACATTGTTCTAAAACTCCTGATGTCGATCTATTATAGGACGACGATAGCTTCGCGAAGGCTGCCGCTACTGTTGCTGCTGCTAAACAGGGGAAAAGGGAGAGTAGTGGCAGCACATCCAAGATTTTCGAAATAGGGAAATCGTGGAACGGGAATGTAATAGGAGTAAGTGTAAGAATGGATCGAGTTGAAAAATTGTCACAAAAATGTTATGTTACAGCTGCAATGGTATGTCAACCACAACACTAACAAATCGTACTGTACTATCCAGGTAGTACAGAACTTCAAAATAAAATATGAAAACGGACTGTGTATTTGGTAGGAATACTACAAACTGGTGAATGATGACGAGGAAGAAGGCGGTATCAAGTACAGAGCGGTCAATTGGGATAAGCGTCTTTCACTCAGTCAGCAAAATCTGCTCGCGTTGAAGCAAAATCTGCCGATCTTCATGGCTGAGTATAAAGTCGTCAAACAAAGAGAATTGGACAAACTGTGAAATAGGTAAACAATGTACTTACAAAATCGAAATTAGGAAAAAATGGGTTTCACAGAAAATGTTTTCGATTAAATAGAGATGGAAGAAAATTTGTTTGACTAAATTGCGATTCTTCGGAAGCTTATTTCATATAAAACGTTTCCGTAGAAAATGAGTTTTCTAAGAATTTCGATTTTCATAAAACCTACGATAGGTATAGTATAAGAGTTGGGTGGTATCGTAGTTTCTGCTTTGAAATTTTCTGTGAAACTCTCTTTTGAGAAGCGAGAAGAAAAAGAACGTTCTCCAAAAGTAAATCGTATGCACAGTACAACTTACCAATAATTATGTTAGTTAATTCGGTGGAAGTTTATATGCCTGTGCTATTATAGTTAAAAATCACGAAATCATGAAAATCTGAATCGTGAAAAAGGTATTTCCCAAGAAAATCTTTTTCACTAAATTGAGATTTGCAGAATGTTTGACTAAACAAAATGATTCCACTAGATCCCCCACTTCTGTTTTTGTCTAAAAAAAAGATTCGTAGACAACCTTTTACAGAAAATAAGTTTCCAAAAATTTCACTTTTTCATAAAATTCTGGTAGTAAGTTTTAGAAAACCTACAGTATGTACAGTATATTTTCAGAGTAGCGTACTATCATAACCACTAAATCGAGATTTGCAGAACGTTTGACTAAACAGTAAATGTGTTTGACTGATTTTAGATTCGTAGAAAAAATCTTTCAGTAGGAAAAAACGTCTCCGTAGAAAATAAATTTGTTAGAATTTCGATTTTTCATAAAATTCGGATAATAGTTTTATAAAAGCTGCAGTACGCATATTTTCAGAGTAGCGTAGTATCATAATCACTATACTAAAATCGGTAGCGTATCCAGGGTACAAACCCTTTGCGGTGGGGGTAGATGAGAAAGTAATGAATTATGTACTAAAACCGTCTGTTTTATGATCGGAACGTCTTTTAAATGCGTTTTAGGTATATTTTCAAAATTTTCTCGCCCCGCTCGGACAGCCGCTCGATCGCGCCGCTTTAAACTTGTAATTTCTGTTAATTTTAATCTCATAATGTCTTTTAAACACGTTTTTGAAGACCGATTTGCTAAATTTTCTTATCCTGTTTGTTGGGTAGCGACCTAACCGAACACTTTCAAAAGTTAATCCCCTTTGCCAAATCGTGGATACGTCACTGAGCAAAATGAAATTTATAAAAAATCGAAATTTTCCCAAATTGAGATAACACAAAATCATTTTTGACAAATTTCGATTTCTCATGAATTCCAATAAAGAAAAAATGCGATAAAGTGTTTGGGAAACCTACAGTATATTACAACCAGAACGGGTGGTATCGCAGCTTCTGTTCGAAAACCATTAAAAGTGGTAAAACTGTAATTGAGAAATGAGAAGAAAAAACCTCAGTTTGCGTGTGTGTGTGTTTTTAGCTCATTGAAGTACAGCGGCGGTGGATGGAATCGGTGCGCTGAAAACATTAGGCTTTGACATTGAATGAATAAACTTTTCTCGAAAAGACTTTTCGTTTCTGTTTTCCTATACCGTTACTGTTCGGGTTGCTAACGGCGACCGTACTACTATGTCGTTGTTGTTGTTGTTGCCGGGAACAATAGATGGCCGCTTCTTCAAGCTGGAAAAGTCGGGCGGTCGACCCTTCCGTACCACTGGGTCCATCTGTCGCACAGTCGAGATATGGATGGTCCGGCTGCACATTAAACCGTCAGCTCTAGGCATCATCAGTGGCAGAAGGTAAATTCCCAATGGACATCCGGGACGGTTTTAGCGCCGACAGTCCAAGCTACGAGTCGGAGGCCAACAACCATGTAGCCAACAGGAACAAGGCTACGTACCCGGAATAGGGTGTCACCATTTAGGGACTAGCCCCGTTGCACCTGGGGTTGTCTATAATCCGCTCAGCATTGGCTCCGTAGGGTATACTGAACTGTCCCGGAGGAGGTAACGTTGCTACTATGTCGTCGTGTGTTATAACGTTAGTAGGATCGAGTCTAGTACTACTACTGTAGTGTAACGCAATCTAGGGATACTCAATCAAGGCGGAGGTAACGCACACTAGACCCAGACCGTCGAAAAAGGGACTCCAGTGCGCGAAGTGTAGCCGCATGCTAGTCGGTGCGCTTAAAAAGTGCCACGATTGCAAAAACAGATATAAGTAAGCTAGATTAGTCATTGGTGTATTATTCTTCTCAAATTCTTGTTTGTAGGTGTTTAGTCTGCGGGTTTCGCTTGCTCCGGTATGAAAGAGATCTATATATGCGTCTGTATAAGTAAGTTATAAAAAATTTTCGTCGATTTTAGTGTTTTCTGTGTGCATAGTACAGTTTATTCGCGCTACGCCGCCCGGCGTCTGTCGCACGTTAATGGGGGTAGTGTCCTACAATCGATGAATATCAGGAAAAAACTTTGCGCTTACTTTTTTTTTATGAAAACGCAGTACGCCACTCGTGTGGCTTTCCCACTATTATATTTATTTGCCGCAGTGGCGGAGGATAATACGTTGATTGGGGAACTACAGTGAAGGAGAATCGAGGAAATACGGTGAAACTGCATTACCAATTATTTCAGAAGAACTTTTACCGGCCTAGAATATTTTTCCTAGAAACTGACTACCATA
>JASANB010001212.1:0-21371 GCA_030248155.1 Sabatieria punctata
CTCTTAAAAAAGAGACAAAGACTATTAGTTATTGTTTTGCTATCGGAAGCCTGTCGCTATAAGAAATTGTTCTCTTCTGTTCTGTTAACTTTTAGTTAATTTGATAGCTGCAAAAAGTCCTTCCTCACGCTAATCTTGGGTGGTACTTTGGTTTGTTAGAAGAAAGTTGCAAGAAGTTTGGAGAAAGGTGGAACATTCAGTTCAAACATAGATTTTAAGCCTAGTACACAAAGTACTAGAGTACTGAAAGAAAATCTCAAAAATGGCTGAAAAACTGCTGAAGGCGGTATCAAATTCAGCTAACACTACTGTTTACAAGGAAATTTTCGTCTCTGAAACTAGCTCTTTGCCTTTGCGGAGCCCCTTTTACATGTTTGCGAAGTATGTAGTTAAATCGAACAGTTTAGGCAGACGAGGCGTACCTGGTGGGCAAAGGACTTCCTCCGGTTGCCGCTTATCTGAATATCCCCGAAATTATCAGAATCGCCGTAGAGAATGACGTGGAAGCCATCCATCCTGGCTACGGCTTTTTGTCTGAGCGCGCTGACTTTGCCGAAGCTTGCAGAGAGGCAGGTGGGTACCTTACCTACAGTAATTTACTCTCTGTTATTTATTTATGTATGCATTTGGTATCACATCGATCCGGCTTTCTAGCCATGCCGTACATACAGATGCAACCATAATCCGGTATTTTTTGCTCTAAAACACTACCGTACTATATTGTACCGGATACCGGGTTAGCCAAAAATAGCATTTTCATAACAATTTTTCCAGTTTCGAGTGTATTTTGGTTTCGCATGCAGATTAGCACTAATTGTGGACTTAACTGCAGCCTCTTTCAGTCAGGCACTTAACGCCGTTTATGGTGCCGACACCATATAAGGTGCCGATATGATACTCCTACGTTCGGGGCCTGTGGCGGTGCCATGGTAGCCCTGCCTTCGCATTGGTACCATGGTACCACTCTGTTCAGATTTCTTACCGTATATTAGTGGTACCATAATATTATGGTACCGGCATCATAATATTTTAACGTCACCATGTGGTACCGCTACCGAACGTAGGGGTGCCATATGTGGTACCGGCACCATAATGGTGACGGTACCATATATGGTGTCGGTACCATAAACGGCGTTAAGCGTCTGACTGTCTTATATAGAAAATAAAGCTGATTCAACACGATATCGGTCATATCAAATAATATTCTTCGTCATATCCTACCTTGAAAGCAACGAAAAAGTATATTTCTAGCCTGAAATTACTGTATTTCCTTAAAGCCTGATCATCATTACTATCCGGTATTCTGAAAAAACTATCCGGTATCCGGTATTTTTCTTTGCGGTTGCATCACTAGCCATACACAATTTGCCTTACGCCGGCTGTGACCAGTCACCCCCGAGACGATTTTTCCGGCCGGTAATTTTTACATTTTTTTCTAGAATTTCAGACACTAAAATTGCTAAAATCCCCTGTAAAAGAGCACCGCAAATTAGCCATTTTAGTCTTTTTTTCTGAAAATTGCGATTTTTTGCTGTTTTGAGCGTTTTTTGTCCGCCAACCGGCTCCCATAGAATTTGGGCCAGACTCCCCAAGCTCCGCTGCCGCCCATCGGCGGATGACCTCTTACAAGTATAAGGTGGACCATCAAAACTTAGGGAAAAGTTGCTGGAAATTAGCAGTTGCTGTGTTCGCCAGTGTTGCCAGGTGCTAGCCAATCCAGCATACTACCACCAGCTCAAAATTGTACTGCTTTTATACTACAATTTTCGCCATTATACTACATTTTCGTACTACGCTGTAAATCTCCCAGATCAAAGGTTTAAAGCATAGACAACTGTTAGGTAATGCAGACAGCAATGGTAGAAGCGTTTTAATTTCGACTCAAATTGTTTTCAAGACACAAGCTAAAGTTTCAATGACTTTTTATACCATCGAAAACTTAGGCATTTTGCCAGTTTGCCCTTCCCGTTGCCCTCAAGGGTAAGCAAGTTAAAATTTAGATGAAATTGGTTTCGATTCGAGTTTTCAAAATACATGGGCTGGGTGGGGCCTAGGGGCCTTACCGACCTCAATCCGGCCAAGGCCACTCACCAGTCCGTCCATCACCCTCCTACCCCCTTCCGGCGGAAATTTTTGGCGATTTTATGGAAAATCCGTGATTTAACAGCGATTTTTTACCGTTTTTTTGGGAAATCAGCCTCCCCAAGACGATTTTAGGCCCCATCCTCCAGATTTTTCCGGCCTATGTGTTGTATGTTGGTAAAATTCGTCACGGTCTCCTAAGTCTAACTCTAGACCTAAGCTGAAAACTAAGCCAAGCCTCAGTCTAAGCCTAGCGCTATTTTTATGGATGGGATCCAACTTTACTTTTTCTAAAGTCAATCACATCAAACTGCATTTTTCCTTTTGGTTGATCATTGAAGTCATATTTGTTGAATATCAATCAAAACGGTTAGTAGATTGTTTGGTCAAAAACGCATACTTTCACCGATTTATTTTAATTTTTCTCGTAGAGAATAACTAATTATGTCAATTTGATGTGAAAAAAGGAAAAAGCTGTTTTCAAACAGGAAAAAATTGACGAGTTTTCTCAAAAATTGGGAAAAGATGACATCTGAAATGGAAATGTTGAATTATACTACATTTTATACTACAAAATCTAAAATTATAATACATTTACGTATATACTTCATACTACAGCCGATTTTTCGATAGTTTTCTAAGATCAACAATACTATCGATTTATTTACGGCAGTTTGATACTAAACTGAAACATAAATCTAACGGGTCAGAGCGGACGAACGTTTTGAGCTTTCATGTACTACGGGTGGTCCGATCCGTTGTGCGGGGGTACCTTACGGCCCTACGCTTACGGCTCAGACCTATGCGATCCATTGCGCGACCCCCATGGTTCGTCATCTCGGACGTTTCCCTTCTATCAGTGCCAGCCACTCTAGCCATGCTGTTGGGCACCAGGTACATTCTAAGAGAGTGCCAGGCACGTTGACGTCATCATGTTAGCTCGCAACGTCCGCTTGGTCCGCCCCTGGTGTGAGAGAGGCCCCCAGGCCTAGTCGGTTTCCATTGACAACTCCTGACGTCATTGATCTTCTCCTCCAACGTGGCATGCTTTTGGAGCGGTTTCGGTGCAATGGCAGATCCAGTCGGTTCCCATTTTACCACCGAAAGCTGGTTACAGCGAGTAACCACTAAACCTGTGGCGAGTAAAGGCGAGTGGTGGGTGGCCTGAACCACTACACCAACTGTGCCGGCACTACGAGTGGTTTGGGGTTACCTACTAGCTAGAAAGAGTAAACCCCTCATCCGTTCCCCAATCTGAAAATAAAAGCAAGTACAAGAAATCACTATTTTTTTTAGCTTTAGCTTTTTCCATAAATCACTGCACCCCTCCAGGCGGAAAACCCCTCGCCCAAGCCGGAGCGGACCTGTAACATGTAGGATTTAGGGGTCCTCTAGTTGTTCTCAGTCTCTTAGGTGTAGCTGTCTGTACCTAGTTCTGTTTCAGGAATCGTCTTCATTGGACCATCGCCGGAGGTAATGCGAAGAATGGGCGACAAAGTGGCTGCCAGGGAAGCTGCCATTGAAGCCGGTAAAACTGTTAATTTATTTATATGTTTCAATTGAACACTCTTGAATTATTGAATTGAATTGAAAAAGGTTATGTTCGAAAAACTGATTGAATTTTGGTTTAGCTCCGGTAGCAGGGACTAAGTCGGGCGTTGAGGGGAAGCAGTCCAAATTAACCTTCAACTCGCATCGAAATTCGTTTCGACCACTTATTCATAAAGATTTTCAACTTGCCAATTGTGTCTAACGGCAAAAGACAAGAAGCACACATATAGTCGCAAAAACTCCTCCAGAAACAACTTACTTTCCATCTTGTATAATAGCAGCTAAAAGGCTAGATTCAATTAATTAGCAATGGCATTTTAAGCTAAAAATTGACTGGTTCTTTGTCAGTTTGTTTTACTTAGACAACCGCTAAAGCTACTACGACTTCCTATTTTAGTATTGTTTTTGGTTGGGTTGGGTTAACTAAAACTGTCTACTCGGGGGTTTCGCGCAGAGGGGGTCCAAAATTTTAATCAGCTCCAAACGCTTGCAAAAACGTTTTTAGCACTTTTTTGCAGTAAGGACGCTAAAAATCGCTATTTTAAGTGTAAAAAAGCGTTTTAGAGCTAAAAACAAGCAAAAAATGACAAAAAGGGCTTCCAAAAACTCCGATTTCTCCTAAATATAAGCAGTAGAAACGCCAAATTCGGTTTCCAAAGGCTTTTCAAGCGAATTTCAGGCTAAAAATTAGTGATTTCTGAGCCAGTTTGTTAGTACTGGAGCCACCACTAGTACTTGTGTTTTTGGGTCGGGAGTCCCTTAACCTGACTCTGGGGGTTGAGGGGGTTTGACCTTTCCAGCAGGGGTAACCCTCAAACCCTCTAGTACATGTATGAATCAAACAGACATTTTAACATGTAGTAGATTGATTTCATTATCCTGAGCAATATAATTCAGGAGTACAAGTAGTTCCGGGCAGTCCGGGTCCTGTGAAAAACGCGCAAGAAGCCCTAGATTTCGGTCGCAACTACGGTATGCCGATTATATTCAAGGCGGCCTATGGCGGAGGGGGCCGCGGCATGCGCAAGGTCACCGATCTGGGTGAAGTGAGGCCTTTTATATTTTGTTTTGGTGTTTTGCTCTTTTTTCTGTCTATTTTTTAGATAGAGGAAGCTTATTCTCGGGCAAGCAGCGAGGCAGCGGCGGCATTTGGAGATGGGGCCATGTTTGTGGAGAAGTTTATCGAACGACCCAGACACATTGAAGTGCAAATGCTTGGTAAAATTGGTTCTATAATCACGCATGCACCCAATTACACCGCCCTGGTTGCATACATGGGCCGGAAAAATCCGGAGGGGGGTAGAGGGGGGGTTGAGACCTCGGGGGGGGGGGGGGGGTCCCCGCCGGAAAAAAGGCCAAAAAACCCCTATTTTGCCTTAAATAAGCGAAAATTTCCTCCCTCCGGGAGGGGGGGAGGGGGGGTATGGCCGACCGAGGGGGAGGGGTATACCTCCTTACCCCCCCGGCCCATGTATGCCTGGTTGGAGTTTTTGGTCTTTTTTGTTTGCTCAAATTGGTCAATTTTTTATCCTTTCGTGTTTCTATCTGTTAGTGTACAAGTGCATCGATAACCCGTCTGAATTGAGTTTCATTGTAATAGGCAATTATGCTGTTATGTAATAGCCTTTACTGATCGTTGAGACCAAGCCTTCACAATAATAATAATAATCAAAAATCATTTAATAATAATAAACAGGCCGCTCTGAACGTTTTTTATACCTCCAGTGATACATGTAACAGGGGGTCCCTCCAACCTGACTTAGTCCAGACCCCTGGATGGGAGCCCCCTTCCGATTTTTCTGTCAAGTATTTTTTTGAGTACATTTTTGCGATTTTTTTACAATTTCAGACACAAAAACTGTCAGAATCGCCTGTAAAACAGCACATTTTAGCTGTGTTTGAAAAAATGTTGGTTGCTTCCAAAGAATTTACTAAAAATTGCACGTGTGCACGCGAATTTTCCCACTTTTTTGCCTTAATTTGCGTATTGATTTTTCAAAAAAAAAAGTTTTTTAGCCTTAAAAAATTTGTTTTAAAAGTTTGACCCTAACAACTCTGCCGCTATTAAGCACTTGTGATTTTTGGGAGTGGTAGTACAGTACATGTATGTGGGTGAGAGCCAAGGGGCCCAGTTCCTTTCCTCCCCCTGTGCCCGTCTGCGGCCGAGTGGAGTGTCAAAGTTAGTGTACTGAGTGGTGTTTGAGGCGACAACCATGGCAATCTGATCCATCTGTTCGATCGGGACTGCAGCGTTCAGCGGCGTCATCAGAAACTGGTGGAAATCGCGCCTGCTCCCAATCTTCCAGAGCAGATCAGACAGAAATTGTTCGATGATGCGCTCAGGATTTGCAGACATGTCGGCTACCAAAACGCTGGTCAGTCATTCGTTCTTTTGTTTGTTTGTTTGTTTGTTTGTTTGTTTGTTTGTTTGTTTGTTTGTTTGTTTGTTTGTTTGTTTGTTTGTTTCATGTTCTCATTGTTGTTTTGCTTTAAGGCACGGTTGAATTTCTGCTGGACAATCAAGGCAACCATTACTTCATTGAGGTCAATGCTCGACTGCAAGTAGAACACACGGTCACTGAAGAAGTTACTGGGTTAGTTAACTAATTAGTTGCTGTTTTCCATATAAGTATAATGCAAACAATACCAGAAAAAACTCAAATACCAACTACCTGCTCGGCTGAACGAAAATCGCATTTCAGTTAAAACTAATGGCACTTCTGTACGATTAGAAATGGCAACAAAATCAGATACTTTTTGTTTAGATAAGCTGATTACTGGTGTGCTGCTTTGAAACTATAAGAAAGTATTGCACTTATTTTCTGCTAACTTTTCGTTGATTGATGCAAATACATGCAACAGGGGGTCCGGGGGTCTGACCCCGACCGCCGAGACGATTTTTCCGACCCCCTCCCCCTCCGATTTTTCTGGCAAGTAAGTTTTTGATCAAATTTTTGCGATTTTTGTTGCTATTTCAGACTCTAAAGTTGCTAAGATTGTCTGTAAAACAGCACGTTTCTGAGCAAAAATGAGCGATTTTTAGCCTTTTTTGTAGCAACCACCCTTCCCTACAATTTTGCTCAGGCCCGTGGACGGCGCCAGACCCCCCAACCGCCGTTTTGGCGAATGACTGTTACATGTATGCAAAAAGGGGCTTCCTAAAACTGATCATAGTTTGAACTTTTAAGGTTCTTTTAATTTGCAATCAGGATTGGTGTACAGAAAAACGGCTATATGTGCAACACTAGTTTGCACCCATATTGGCCAGCATACATGTAACAGCTCCGGGCCGACCTGGGGGAGGTGGGTAGGGGCTTTTTCCTCAGGTGGTGGGCAAGTGGGTTTCGCCCAGAGGGGGGGGGCAAAATTTCAAAAAGTTCCAAAACGTCATCAGTGTTCAAGCGAATTTTAGGCTAAAAATTAGTGATTTCTGAGCCAGTTTGTTAGTACTGGAGCCACTACTAGTACTTGTATTTTTGGGTCGGGGTCCCCTTAACCTGTCTCGGGGGTGAGGGGTTTGCCCTTTTCAGCTAAGGCGTAACCCCCAACCCCCTAGTACAGGTATGTGGGCCAGGGGTCACTGGGGTTTGCCCACCCGAATTTGGGTAACATCCCCCAAACGACCCCACCCACCAAAATTGCCGCAACCCCCAAACCGGTAGGCCATACATGGGCCGGAAAAATTCGTTTCGGTAGTCAAAGGGTGAATTTTGAAAAATTTTGAATGTCGGAAAATTTCGGAGTCGGCCTGCCAAAGGGTGGTTCGCGGCGATTTTGGTGGGTGGTGTCGTTCGGGGGGGCGAGCCCAAGTTGGGGGGGGGCAAACCCCCGCTGCCCATGTATGGCCCCAAATGTTCAAATTTTGACTACCCCAACGAATGCATTTTTCCGGCTCATGTAGTGTATGTTTGCACTTGTTACTTGTTAGTGCTGATAACATATTTATTAACTCACTTTTAAGTGTTAAAACAGTCTATACATTAAGGGTGGACCTGGTGCAAGCTCAGATCAGAATAGCGGAGGGAAAGAGTCTGGACGATCTGCATCTGCATCAGGAAGGAATCCAGACTCACGGTTCCTCCATCCAGTGCAGAGTGACTTCCGAAGACCCAGGACTCGGTTTCCAACCTGACTCTGGCAGAATTGAAGTAGTTCATTCTCTTTCTCTACTGCTTTATCACTGTCAATCACTCAACGCCCTTTATGCTACCGACACCATATATAGTGCCGGTCAGACATGGGCAAGGGGGGGGGGCTGAGGGGGGTTGGCCCCCCATCAGGCTGTGATCTACCCCCCAGCAGCCGGCCGCTACTCTCCATCAGGAATTTTTGGTTAGAATTTTGTATAGAAAATTATGAAAAAAATATGCCTGGAATAGGCGTAAATGAGCTCAGAATAGCTAATTTTGACTTATTTTAATGAAAAATAAGCCAAAAAACCCTGATTTTCGCCAAAAATCGGACTTTTTGGCTTACCACCCCCTCAGCCCCCCATCAGGCGCTCCTACCCCCCATCAGCCCCCCCCCTCAGGAATTGAAAATTCTACCCCCATCAGCCGAAATGCTAGCCCATGTCTGGTGCCGGTGCCATATATGGTACCACTCCGTTCAGATCTCGTACCATATAATATGGTGTCGGTACCACAAACGGCGTTAAGTGCCTGACTGTAGCAGACAGAAGAGCAGTGAGTTTAGGTGTTCCGCAGCGGGGAGGGCATGGGCATTCGTCTGGACAGTGCTTCTGCCTTTGCTGGTGCTATAATTTCGCCGCATTACGACTCGCTTCTGGTTAAAGTGATCGCCACGGCCAGAGGTCATCTGAATTCGGCAGCCAAAATGATCAGATGTCTGAAAGAGTTCCGGATCAGAGGAGTCAAGGTGAATTAGACTCTGATTTTGTACACAGTTTCGAAGCGCTCCAAGAATGCCTGCAAGTGTTATTTAGTAATCGGCGGTCAAATTGAGTTTAACAGGTAGAAACAAGCATAAAATGATAAGAAATGGTTCTGAAAACATCTAGCTATAACAATTTATTAACAACAATGATGATTAGTTTGAATAACTAGAAGCAAATATTCAAATTTTCCTGTACAAAAAAAGCATTTTAACCTAAAAATAATGATTTCCTTTCTACATTTTCTGCTTATATTTGAAAAAATCTTTTTTTACTACAAAGTTTGCTGTTTTGGCCATTTACCTATGCACAAATCTCAGAATTTTTAGTCTGAGAAACCCTATCACCCTTTTTACCCTATCATAAAACCCTTTTTAGCCAAGCCTATCACACTCTGGCACTCTACCCTGTTTATGCTACCGGTACCTAGGCTAATGGCACCATATGGTAGCTCCCGTTCGGGACCTTCGCATTGGCACCTGTACCGGTACCATAAATATGGTACTACTCCGTTTAGATTTCGTACCATAAATGGAAGTGGTGATTGGCTTTCTTGTTTTTAAAATGCAGTTGACGCCCCGATGACAACAAAAAGCTTTTAAAAACACCGACTTCCCTTAGATGTCAGCAATGGAAGCGCTAAATTCGGTTTTTAAACGCCTTCTTAACCGATCTTAAGCTTCTAACAATTTGGTGATTTTAGAGCCAGTTTGTTAGCACTGAAGTAGTTTGTACTACATAGCGCTTGTATTTTGCCTCCATAATGGAAATTTTGTTTTGGAAAATCGGCAGTTTTATAATGTAGATATTCAGCGACTTTTTTTGGGAAATCCGTCCGTGGTGCTCGTCGTACATGTTATGCAATAACCCGTCCAGGTTGAGTTTCACTGTTGTAGGCAATGTTGCCCTTGCCACACTCAATCAATTCACCGATTTGCTGAGTTGACTAATGATATACAAAAGAACAGGATTGATTGGTTGTGGCAAGGGCAACATTTCCTATAACAGTGAAACTCAACCTGGACGGGTTATGGCCATGGGTAACCTAGTGCACGTAGTTTGTCAGACACACAATTTCAGACAAACATCCCATTCCTTTTGAACGTTCTGCAACACCCGAAATTCGTCGACGGCACTCTCGACACCTACTTCATCGATGAGAATCCTCAGTTGTTCCAATTCAAACCCAGTCAGAACCGCGCCCAGAAACTCATCCACTACTTGGGAGAAGTGAAAGTTAACGGAGCCTCTACCCCTCTGGCCACTGGTCTGCCGCCGGCCAAAGTGGAACCGATCGTTCCGCTGGTGCCTTTAGGTGCGCATTTGACTTTGTGTTTTGGTTTCAACTGCTGCATGTACAACAGTAGTGTAGACCATGTATGCTACCAACCATGGATGTAACAGACCATCAGCCGACACTAGTGGTTTAGGCTGTAAGGCCAGTGTGCGCATGCCATGCGCTGGGCGATACTATTGTTCGTCCACTTGATGAGACAGGTGCTTGTCACAGAGCCCAACCCATGCCACCAGAACGACTAGTAGGTAAATGGCAACTGACTGGAGATGCCTGTGCCCCTAAGCTACCACTTGTGTGTTGGGACAAGCGGACCTGCCCAGGCCGGCACAGTTGGTGTAGTGGCTCAGGGGCCATGTGCCATTGGCCTACCCACATTCATCCTCTCTGTTGGACAAGTTCTTGTTGCCAAGAGTTGGGCATCAGCATAAAGCCCAACACAGAAGGCTAGTGATGGCTAGTAGGTAAATGGGAAACAACTGGAGCTGACTAAGCACTAGAGCTACAATAACAACCATGCATGTTTTGGAACAACCGGAATCGGGAACAGCTACCACTGAGACCCACCCGAACTGACACTGAGCATGTGTGCTAGCTAGTACAAAGGAAGGGTAGGATGTGTGTGTGTGTGATGGCCCTATAGGTGGCCTAACGCAGGGGCTATGGCCTCCTGGACAGTCCATCCATCCAGCAGCTCACCAGCGGAAGGTTTGTATTGCAAGGTGTTCCAATTCTAAGCATCTGAAATTCCAGTTATCAGTCAGCCAATCTAACAAATTTTGCTGTCTGAAGGTGTAAAGAATGACAAAAATTGGGCCTAGTAGTATTCCTTCTCAAAGACTAATCGCTTGGAATCGTAGTTTCATGAGAAAAGACCCTATTCAGAGCTCAGCTGTTGGACATGGAATTTTCAGCAATTTTCGTGTCTGAACTGGTGAACAATTGGCTAAATAGTTGTCTAACGGGGTGGTCACTATGGGGATGGATGGATTGTCTGGGCGGAGCCGTCATAGCCCTGTCAGGCCACACTGCTGTCCCATCACGCACACCCACATCCTGCCCTTCCTTTGCTGCCTTCGCTACTAGCCGGCAAACATGCTTGGTGTCAATCTGGGCGGGTCTCAGTGTTAGCTGTCCCCGTTCCCGTTTGTCCCAACACATGTGTGGTTGCTATTGTAGCTTCGGTGCTTAGGCAGATTCAGTCGGTTCCCATTTACCTACTCGCTGATGGTGGCCTGATTTGGGCTTTGTGCCAATGGCCAACTCTTTGCAGCAAAAAAACTTGCCCCACCGAGTGGATGAATGCACGACCACGCGCACAGTGGCTTTGCGGCCTAAACCATTTATTATTCCTATTCGAGCCGGAAATCGGCCCAGCTCGCCCCTTCATCTGACAGAAGTGGTATGCAGGCTTTTTCTTGTTGAATAAAATTTACTTACTTACTTACCACTACACAAACCGTACCGGCAGTCACTATGGGGAGTTGTTTGGCTGTAGTCGGTATGGTACAGAGCCCCCTTTTTACATGTATGTAGATTCGGAATGGACTGGTTCAAAAGTTCACTTGCATGTAATTTAGATGAGAACGGCCGATGTAAGTTTGACAAGCGCATTAGCCAGTTTAGAAGTAGAGCTGCAATGGGCGGCTAACTCACAGCTTTATGTTTGGTTTGCTTTCGTACCTGCTAGCTGATGGGTGCTGCTCACAAGTGACACAGCCTAGTTCAGAACCAAACTGTTCTCTCTCTTCCAGCCAAGAGACCACCGGAAGGCTGGCGAGACGTGTTGCTGAAGGAAGGACCGGAGGGCTTTGCCAAGGCAGTCAGAGCTCACAAGGGATGTCTGATAATGGACACCACATTCAGAGACGCACATCAGAGTCTGTTGGCCACGCGAGTTCGCACCTTTGATCTGAGCAAGATCTCGCCTTTCGTCGCCCATGCCTTCCCCAACTTCTACAGCATCGAGAACTGGGGAGGTGAGGCTTTCAGCGACGAACTGCTACTGTTGATTCGTTCTCTTCAACTTCAGGAGCAACGTTCGATGTGGCCATGCGCTTTCTGCACGAGTGTCCGTGGGAGCGGTTGGAGGAGTTGAGAGCGAAGATTCCCAATATACCGTTCCAGATGTTGCTCAGAGGTGCCAATGGCGTTGGCTACACCAGCTATCCTGATAATGCTGTTTATAAGTGAGCTCTACTTTCTTGGCGCTAAGCAGTCAAATATTGAGAAGATTTGTAATTCTGATTAATTTGTATTCATGAGAAGAGGGAAAACATGCCGTAGCAGGGTGTAAATGAAATTTTACTACCATTTTACTAGTTTTTGGTGAATTCCAGCCAAAGTCTTGATCAGTTTTGCAAGAAAATAATGTGTGGGTCCAATTTTCGCACGTTTTTGTGTCTACAGTTTTGGAGAACTTCGTACATGATCAAATTTAGCAACTATTTTGGCCAACATCAATTATTATTCACAATACCTTTGCATCATTGATTCAAAATTCGGCCCTATGACCTGACGTAAAATCGTAGTAAAATAGTAGTAAAATTAGTAGAATTATTAGTAAAACAAAATTAGTAAAATTTATAGCAAATAGTAAAATAAAAATCCACTAGTAAAATAAGAGTAGCGGGCATGCACCGTTGCTTTTCGATTGAGCTCTATTTTAAGATATTTTAATGTCAGCCAGATTGCCATCTTTAACGGTGGTCTCGAGATTATTTTCTACCGCCACTACACTACATTGACCTTTGCTCAGCGCATTGTTTACCTAGCAGACACCTGCCAATTTACTGTTTTGATAAGCGCATGTTGCGCCATTTGGGGACCTAGTCTGTATAAAACAAAATAAAGTAATAATTATGTTTGCATAGGTTCTGCGACCTGTCAGTGCAGTGTGGAATGGACGTGTTCAGAGTGTTTGATTCTCTCAACTACGTGCCCAATCTGGTAGTGGGCATGGAAGCGGCTGGCAAAGCAGGTTGGTCCAATGCAAACTGACTGAAATCAGTAAAGCTGCATGCATACCATCGTCTGCTGCAGGCGGAGTGGTAGAGGCAGCCATTTCTTACACAGGCGACGTGTCGGACCCCAGCAGAGACAAGTACAACCTCAAGTATTACCTGGATTTGGCTGATCAGCTGGTCAAAGCCGGACTGCACGTGCTTTGCATCAAAGTAATCTTTCATTTTGGTTTCTTATTTCACGCCTGTATTGCAGTAACAGTTTCTGTGCAAGGCTTCTGTCAACTTTTCTCGGCCCTTTGGTTGTTAGTACCGGTCAGATGTAGTCTACTGTCTCGGCCGGGGGATAGAATTTTTAACTCCTATGGTGGCTGAGGGGTAGCGGTTGCTGAGGGAGGGTTAAGGACATTGTAAGCAAAAAAGTCAGGATTTCTGGCTCATTCAAGTTTTTTCGCTTGTTGTTCATTAGGATAGATTGAAATAAAAAGCTATTCTGTTCTGCGCTTATTTTCACCCATACATGTGGCAGGGGATCTGCCCCCCACCCGACTTAGGCCAACCCCCCCACCCGCGACGATTTCCCCCCCCCCTCCGATTTTTTGAGCAAATTTTTGCGATTTTTTACAATTTTAGACACAGAAATTGTCAAAATCGCCTGCAAGACAGCACTGTTTACCTGTATTTCAACCATACATGTAACGGGGGTCTGGGGGGTCTGCCCCCCACCCGACTTAGGCCAGACCCCCCAGATGCCCCCCCCCCGAGACGATTTCACCGACCCCCCCCCTCCGATTTTTCTGGCAAGTAAATTTTCGAGCAAATTTTTGCAATTTTTTACAATTTTACACACAAAAATTGCCAAAATCGCCTGCAAAACAGCACTTTTTGGCTGTATTTCAGCCCAAATTATCGATTTTTGCCAATTTTTAGCCAAAAATTGCGATTTTTTCGATTTTTGAGCGTTTTTAGTGCCCACCCCCCTCCACCAAAATTTTGGCTCAGACCCCCCCGGCCGGCACCAGACCCCCCAACCCCCCTCTCCCCATCGGCGGATGACCTGTTACATGTATGATTTCAACCCAAATTAGCGATTTTTGGTGTTTTTTAGCCAAAATATTGCGTTTTTTTTATTTTTTAGCGTTTTTAGTGCCCGACCCCCCTCCCAAAATTTGGGTCAGATCAGACGGCCGGCGACAGACCCTCCAACCTCCCTCCCCCCTCGGCGGTGATCTGTTACATGCATGTTTGCACCTACACAAAATTCTTCCAAAAATTTGCAGTCTGAGTGCGCCAAAACTCACCTTTCAACAATGAGTCAAAATGGCTCTTGTTCACTTCCAAAATCTCTGTTTTGACTTTGAGGACAAATAGCTCCGGAGCAGCGGAGTAAATAACAATTTTTCAGTTTCACCGATCCTTCAAGAACTTACTTGTCTTTCAATCAAATAAGATTGATTTAAATCGGTTGTGATTTACGGTTTCTATTTGTTCCGTTGTTTTTGTCAGGCATTGTAGAGACTGCTGTTGCAGGACATGGCGGGAGTGCTGAAACCACAAGCAGCACGCATACTGATCGGAGCTCTACGAGACCGGTTCCCGGACATTCCGATTCACGTGCACACTCACGACACCAGCGGTGCTGGGGTGGCATCCATGATAGCCTGCGCAGAGTCAGGAGCTGATGTGGTGGACGTGGCAGTGGACAGTATGAGTGGAATGACCAGTCAGCCCAGTATGGGTGCTCTTGTGGCCAGTCTGCTCAGAACTACGCATGACACCGGTTTGTTTGCTTCCTTGCTCTGTCTCTCTCACACAGCAGGTACTTGTCACTTGCTGTATGTGGCCTCAAGTGCCTGACTTTGATATTTATGGTGTTTTGAGAAAGCAGACATCATGTTGCACCATGGTGCCACTGCCAAGCCATATCCAGTCACCTTTGTTGTTTGAGGAATCGATCTCTCTGACGTGTCAGCGTACTCGGCCTACTGGGAGCAGACTCGTCAGTTGTACGCTCCATTCGAGTGTGCAGTTACGATGAAGTCTGGCAATGCGGACGTGTACAACCATGAGATTCCTGGGGGCCAGTACACCAATCTTCAGTTCCAGGCCTATTCTCTTGGTCTGGGCGAACAATTCGAAGAGGTCAAACGACTCTACAGGGAGGCCAACCTTGCTCTGGGAGACATAATTAAGGTGGGTTTATTTGCAAGGTGTGTATGATTGTGTGTGACCCGTCAAGGGGGGATTGAGTGAGTGAAATCGGAGGCTTGCGCAAAAATCGTTGTGAGCAGTGTGTGAGACAGGGCTGGTTAAGGTCATGTCTAATAGATGGTTCTTTAACATGAGTGGGTCTAGGTGACTCCATCAAGCAAGGTTGTTGGTGACTTGGCTCAGTTTATGGTTCAAAACAAGCTCACAAGAGAGACCATGATTGACAGAGCAGAGGAACTCTCCTTTCCCTCCAGTATTGTGGAGTTTATGCAGGTCAGTTCAGTATTACAATGTGAGACTATGGTTTTGTCAGTAACAGTCACAATCATTGTCATTTGCATAATGCTTTCGACCACTAGCGGCCGTACATACAGCCTGTTTGAAGCAGTACTCTATCTTTTCCTGAGACTCTTCATTTAAGGGTTACATAGGCCAGCCTCCCTACGGCTTTCCGGAGCCATTCCGCACAAGGGTGCTGAGAGGAAAAGAGAAGGTAGATGGACGGCCTGGCGAGCGACTGCAACCAATCAATTTTGACAAAACCAAGCAGGACTTGGAACAGAAACACAACAGGAAGCTCAGGTAGCCATCATCACAGCTACATTCGGTTTTGGCTTGCTTTCTGCACACCCTTGCGTGTCTTGGCCATGGGTAGTTTGCGCTATCCCGTGTGTCACGGCGGCCCCAGCACCTGTGGAAGCGGTGTGTTTGTGGGTTCAAAACCTGTTGAGGCGATGGGCAGTAGTTGAGACAAAGCCCAACCCAGGCCATCGAAAGTCAGCAATGGCAAGGAGATAAATGGGGACCAAACCTTAGCTGTCTTGCACACACTGACAGCAAAGGGGAAGTTGTTGTTAAGGAGGCTGCCGGACCTTGTGTCTCTTCCTCCTCTATAGCAGTTGGCTACTCATAGTCCGAAATGACTAACTTGCAACAACAACAATAACAACAACCATCTGCATTTCCAGGGACGTTGATGTGATGTCATCGATCATGTATCCCAAAGTGTTTGACGACTTCGAGCGAATGCGACAAAAGTACGGACCCGTCGACAAACTGCCCACTAGGGTCTTCTTCGCTGGGCTGGAGAATGCAGAGGAGACTGAGGCTCGTTTGCTTGTTCTCTTCTTGTCCTGGAACATTCTAGATGCTTCAGATTAGCATTGAACACGGCAAAACGATCAGTGTGCAGATGATGGCGAAGGGTGAACTGACGCCCGAGGGAAAGCGTGAAGTCTACTTTGAACTCAATGGGCAAATGAGGTCAATTCTGGTCAGGGATGCTGAAGCAAGCAAGGTACTGTAGCTGTTACATCACTCTATAGAGGCTTGTGTAAACATTGAAACTGTGTGCAACAGAACAGAACTGTGACTTTTTGCGGTGATATCTGAATGACTAATTTGACAATGAGTTTTCCCATACGCTACTGAGCAAATGTTTATTAGTAGGAGATTAGTAGATTTTCAGGAAATCGTGGAGAATCAGAAGGCTCTACCAGGAGTCAAAGGATCTATCGGAGCCCCGATGCCGGGAGAGGTGCTTGAAGTCAAAGTCCATGAGGGTGACCGTGTCAAACCTAAGAGTGAGTTCTGCAATGTTGCCACTAGGGTGCCAACTGGTATTTGTCGTTGTGCTGTCTTTCATGTACTGAGTATTGGGTTTTTGTGTCCCAACAGTGGTTGCGGCTTTAAAGAATGCTTAATGTTCAGTTCGTGATTAGCTTCAGGAAGCCGTTTTTTTGCGCCAATCAACTATAAGTTGGCACAATTTATGTAATAATAGTAATATTTTCTAGCATTTAATATTAGTTAGCAGAACTTTTGCGAGAATTGGTTTTAGTGACTTTCTTCAAAACCAACCATCCATTTTGCTGATTGATTGGGCTTGATTCTGATTCTGTCTGCTGGTTTGCTAAAGGGTAGAAAACCTGTGTGTCTGTCTGTCTGTCCGATCTGTCTGTCTGTCTGTCTGTCTGTCTGTCTGTCTGTCTGTCTGTCTGTCTGTCTGTCTGTCTGTCTGTCTGTCTGTCTGTCTGTCTGTCTGTCTGTCTGTCCAGTCTGTCTGTCCAGTCTGTCTGTCTGTCTGTCCAGTCTGTCTGACTGTCCGGTCTGTCTGTCTGTCTGTCGGTCGGTCCGTCGGCCAGTCAGTCAGTCGGTCGGTCGGTCGGTCGGTCGGTCGGTCTGTAAGATGATCGATTGTTGCAGCGCCACTGGCAGTGTTGTCAGCGATGAAGATGGAGATGGTGATCGATTCACCAGTCGAAGGCGTGGTGAAGAGAGTGGTTGCGCAGCCGAAGATGAAGTGTGCAGCCGGCGATCTCATCATGGAAATTGAATGTGCTGGCAGTTGAAGAATGGACTGACTGTTTTGTATTTTCAGTTTCTTTGTGTTATTCCATCTTTGTTGTACGTACAGTTGTATTTGTGCTGTCAGGAAATGACAACATACTGTAATATAACCCATGCCATGTATGGAACCCATACCTTGGTGAGTACCTAGCTGCATGGTTCAGTTGCAGTGGACTGAATGGTATCGGTTCCTATCTTGTGTGTGGTTGATTAGCAGAGGTTAGTGATAGATTAGTTCCGGTTAGCTGCGTTGTGATTGGTGGTTTGATTTTGTTGCTCAATCGACTATTGGTCATTCATTCTAAGATTAGTCTTCCTGTGTCTTATCTACATACAGAGCTTACAGTCAGTGCCTGTTTGCTGTATCTATGCCACTAGCGCCGAGTTTATAGGTGCTTATTCTTATTCTCTGGTGTAGTGCTGTTCGGTTAAAGAGAGCGTTTTGTACTATTGACTGCACAGCGACTAAGCTCAAGAAGAAACCATGCAAGCAGAAAAGCGATACCGTACTATAATTTAGAACTGAGCTTGAAGTAGGAATGGGCACGCTTCGTCCGGCTGCGCCGTTTGGAAAATACAAAAATACGGGCAAAATATGGTCCGAAAACGGTTTTCGCAACTTCAACCGCAAATTCTTTTTTATGTTCTGTTATTGATGGTAGGAAGTGATGTACTTATATGAAACAGAGTACGAGCTATCGAATAAGATGCATTTTGAACCATAATTCAGCCGTCAAAGGGCATTTTTTTCTCAAAAACTGAATTCGTCGTTTTTCAACGTCCATTTTCTGTTGAAAGGAGAGTTTATTTAAATTGGTTTCAATCGGATTTGAAATCAGCGTAACTTGTTACCTATATAGCACCACTCTTTTTCTTAACGCAATTTGACGCGGTCCCCACAAATTGGATTCTTTCTTAACTACTGAAAATCGGCTTTTTCGTGTTCCTGATTGTTGTGATAAAACGATGGATTCGCCGAAAAGGTTTCAATCGGTTCTGAGCACAGTAGACTTCAGGCTTTCGAATGATACAAGAATTGGCTCTCTGCTGTTTGTCGTTAACCCCACAAACGGTGTTGAAGTTTCTGTAACCCTAAATTTTTCCCATTTCAGTATATTATTTTGTGCAACGCTTGCAATCATACTTTTTCGCATTAATTTAGCTGTGTTACGGATATTCACGGCCTTCTAGTAGATTTTAAGCAAACAAGTGGGTTGCATCTTCGTAAATCGCGCAACAGAAAATCAGTCCCAGTTCAAACGTGCGACCAAATGCTAATTACTAAACTGCGCGGCTTACACAAAAACTGTTTTTAACTCGAATTTCTCTAATTCTTCATGAAATCAAGTGCGGCTTTTTGCGTAATTTATCGCATCCGGTCATGCTATCGCCGTTTTTGCATAAACTTTTTCTTGTAGCGCGAGTTATTCAAATATATTGCCCATAATAAAAATGGTACCAAGTGCGCCATAGAAAAGTCCTTCGCAGGCGGCTGTCATTAAATCGCATTTTTCTAATTTTTAATGAAATCGAATGCGCTTTTTTGGCTGAATTGTCCTATGCGGTCATGCTATCGGCCCTTTTAGCATATTTTCGTTGTCGTAGCTCGAATTATTAAAAATGGTCGCCCACACCTACCTGAAGCATTGCCTCAGTTACGTTTTAACTAGAGACGGGACCGGTATACGGTATTTGTTTTGGCTATATACGGTATAAAAGTACCTATAGTTTTAAACACTGAATTATTCAGTTTTTTCTAAAAAATCAATTTTTGGCAAATTCTCCTAAGGGGCCGTCCATAAACGACGTCGTTCCAAAATCCCGATTTGTCGGACCCCCCTCCCCCCAAAATCGCCTTGCGTCGTTTCTGGGGCCCACTCCCCCTAGGCGACGTCGTTTTCCGTTTACCCCTCCCCCCGATAAAAGTTCAGTACATGCAGTACTGTCATTTTTTCTTGTTGCCATACTGTACAATGAATTGAATTGAATAGATCCCTTCAGCCACTCTGGCAAGCTTTTCTGAATGTAGAAATCTTTGTCAGAATGTACATAAATAGAAAATGATACATTCAAAGTTCCCTAAAATTCCGAAAAAAGCGACGTCGTTTTTTGCTAACCCCCTCCCCTCCTGGTGCGTTGTCTATCGTCGCATTTCAGCCGACCCCCTCCCCCCTCTGGAACGACGTCGTTTATGGACGGCCTCTAATGTGGTGAATTGTTCGATTTTTAAAGTAAGTTTTCAATACTGTTATTTTACTAGTGGATTTTTATTTTACTATTTACTAAATTTACTAGAAATTCAGCCTGTCAATTTAATTTTTATTTTTGTTTTACTACCAGGCAGCTCCGATTTTACTAATTTTTGTTTTACTAATAATTCTACTAATTTTACTACTATTTTACTATGATTTTACTAGTCATAACGTGGACTTTTGAATCAATGATGTCAAGATATTGTGAATAATTGACGTTGGTCCAAATACTTGCTAAATTTCTCATGATACGAAGTTCTCCAGAATTGTAGACACAAAAACGAGTGAAAGTCGACTGGTAAAAGTGCGCCCACACATCTTTTATTGCAAAATTGATCAAGAATTTGGCTGGAATTAACCAAAAATTAGTAAAATAGTAGTAAAATTTTCATTTTACTATTGACAGTCTTTGTTAATTTAATTTAATTTTTACTTTACTATTGGCTCTTAATTTTACTTTTTACTATTATTTTACTACTAGTAAAATAGCACTAGTATTACTAATTTTTGTTTTACTATACTATAGTAAAATAACAGTAGTTTTCAAGAATAAAAATTAAAGAAAGTGTTCTAAAATACCGTGTTTATTCCAATAAGCTGTATTTCGAAATGGTTTGTTTGTTTGTTTGTTTGTTTATGAGTTCCACTGTCCTTTCGGACAGCTCAGGACACCCCTTGCTCTTTTCAGAGCCCTTCAATGGGGTAGCCCTGTCTGCAAACAACCCTCCCCTTTGCTGCTATTAGGTGCAACGGCAGCGCCGGTTCGGTTCCCATTTACCTACTGGCCATCACCGGCTTTCGGCGATCTGGGTTGGGTCTGGACACTATTAGAGTTAGCGACTTGTATACAGTGGTGCCTCGTTAATGTGGCGACATCGGGACAAGGCCCAAATGGCCATATTATCGAAATAGCCATATTAACAGATCATAAATCAGTATGTTTTCCATTGTAGGCGAAAGAATAGGTACACCAACTAGCTGGCCATATAATCGAGGGAACCATATTATCGAGGGTCATATTAACGAGGCACTACTGTATTTCATTTCAGATCGATTTGGGTATCAAAAATCGCCAAATACTGTGTCGTTGCGAGAAATATCTTCGACTAAACTTGAACTGAGACTCGAAAAGTTTTAGTGCTATTGCAGTTTCACGATTCATACCTTATGAGGTGGGCAGTAGTGTTAGCTATGGCTGACTGCGTTTTCATTGGACAAGCTGGTTTCTAATAAACCGTGCGCGTCTTTCTTTCCAACTTCCTGTGACACGTGGTTTATTGGTAGGAACACCGTAGTGATCGAATCAGTTTTGCACAACGTTTATCTTTTTAGTTGAATTTTTCAAATAGGCCAATATTTTACTGGTTGGTTGGATGTGAAAATGAATGTTTCAAGTAAAAGTTAAGTTATGTCAGGAAAACAGGTGCTCTTGCTTTCATACTACTAATACTGTGTAATTTTAGTCACAGGGTCCGCACTGAAGGGCACATTTGTGTAAGTGGAACCTGGTTCCGAATGGAATAAAGTTTAATAATAATAATACTATGATACAATCGCCAACAGAATCACAAAGTTCGCTAAGAGAGCTGTTAGCGAGTCATAAGCAATACAGGCTCATTCACTAGTGTTCCGACGATATTAAAATTCGTCGATATTCGATATCGATATCGATATTTACAGTTATGCAAGAAAATCTGAAAATTTGAAAGAGCAAACTGCTCTCGCTGCTTATCAGTCAAGTACTGATGCAATGAGCGATCTGATATCAATTAAGC
>JASANB010001213.1:0-58209 GCA_030248155.1 Sabatieria punctata
TTCATGCAGAAAGCGTTTAAATTTATACGCCGAGCCAAAAATCTCTATGCTTTCGCGAATCAGTAGCACGCATCGCCGGTGACGCGTCGCGTGATATTTCTTTTCTTCCCCCGGAAATCTTATATCGATATGGTTCTTCCTCCCGGAAGATTTGAAGATTTGTTCTGAAAAGGGATCGAAATAGACCTCCCCATCCGAAATAGAATTTCCCCCTTACAAAACCATCTGAAACAATTTCATGGCATGAAATTTATAGCAACAGTAGTACTGATAACAAGGACTGTTAATTGCTGATTTCTCGATTTGTTTGGGTCGTTATTAGGCGCACAAGCATTGCTCTTTGTGCCTGTAACAAAATAGAAACAGAAAGACTGGTCACTGTATTTAAGATTTAGGAGAGGTCGCACTAGTCATTCTATACCTCCCAAAATGACCATTTGGGAATTTGGGATCCTATCAATTCCCAAGGGAAAAAATCAATGATGATGAAATATGTCATTGATTCGATGGGGATTAAAATGGCGTATAATTCGCTTTTTGCGAATTTGTTGGGAATTTTTGAGCTTGGGAATTTAGCAGCTGACTTATTAGCCCCTCAACTGTTAAATTCCCAAGTTTGCCTTGAGCGCAAAATTTCCATACAGCACACAGCTGTTCTACTGCTTACCTCATCGCCAGGAACCTATATCCCCACGGCCTTTGTCCAGAGTTTGTTCTACTGGCGCCGCTTTTAGACAGCGCGTCAGAGCGAGTCCGGGCGAAACTGCTAATTCTGAGTCATCAGCGAATTTAAAAGAGCTGGACGGTCGCGAATTTGCAGAATTCCCAACCTCTGTTTGGGAATCAGCTAGAATTCGGGCCCACATAAAAAGAGTGGGAACCCTAGCAAATTCCCAATTAGTCATCTAGGAATTGCATGGGACTCAAGATTCACTGGGAATTAGCGGTAGTCGCGAAGGAGTTATGGTCACTTTTGGAACTGTGAACCAGCCATATTCTGTCGTTTATAAAAGAAACCGAAATTCCCTGAGCGCACACTGACTTTTCACCTATATTTATTATTTTGAATAAGGTCTCACAAACTCAGAGACAGCCTGAACTTAAACAACTGCCATAAGCTCCTCAATTAGCATAATTTTCAAGAATCGATTTTTGCCAGTTTTTCTGCAGATAGTCTGACAAACTTTTGAAAATTAGCCATTTTGAAGCACAAAAGTGTCACGTACATGTACAACATGACGTAGAATAACGCACATCCACTTATAAATGGCAACGCGTGGTGTCTGTCTGTCTGTCTGTCTGTCTGTCTGTCTGTCTGTCTGTCTGTCTGTCTGTCTGTCTGTCTGTCTGTCTGTCTGTCTGTCTGTCTGTCTGTCTGTCTGTCTGTCTGTCTGTCTGTCTGTCTGTCTGTCTGTCTGTCTGTACGGAATGTTCGTTTTTAAGCTTTAAGAGCGATTTTTTCTGGTATTTTCGGCGATTTTCTCTATCTTTTCGCAATGAGAGGCTGACACAATTTTGGGACTGCTATTTAGAATCGGAATTCCGTTAATATCTAATTATTAAATTAATGATTTCTTTCAAATCAACTTTGGGCAGTTTGTGCGAAGCACCGCTGTGCGGCGCGCATGGCAGTCGGCGACGAAGCCCGGCGCTCGTTGCTGCTAGGCTGTCACCCCTGAGCGCGCCCGATGCCTCCTGCACGAGTGTTTCATCTCAGCAAGGCTGGACAAAGCGCCGGTCCGTGAGATATCGGTGAGATAAGCGTTTAATATGACAGCGTTTAATATGACGTACGATCTTTTTGGGCCCCGGCCGCGCTGCTTTCAAATGGATCTGGGGGCGCCTCCAAACTCAAACAAACAACAACTTGCGTCTCGGTTCACCATGTCTAACCCATGTCAATCCACTTATAAATGGCAACGCGTGGTGTCTGTCTGTCTGTCTGTTTGTTTTGTTGTAGGGAACGTTCGTTTTTAAACTTTAAGAGCGATTTTTTCTGGTTTCTCCATACAGAAAAGCTTTCCTGAGTGGTTGTAGGGATTTATTCTATTGATTGTGCAGTATGGTAACAAAAAAACGTGACAGTACTGTATGTACTGCCCTTTTAGCGGGGGGGGGGTAAACCGAAAACGACGTCGCCATAGGGGGGGGGGGGGGGTTCCCAAGAAACGACGCAAGGGGGGTTGGGGGGGCGGGTGGGTCCGAAAAATCGGGATTTTGGAACGACGTCGTTTATGAACGGCCCCTAATAGTCGTGCAACAAAGCAGATTAAAAACCTATTTTGCAAAACCAATTGAAATTTGGCATTTTTAGGCAATATATATTGATTTATGCGATTTTAATGAAAAATACCCGATTTATACCAGATACCCGGGTATTTTTAAAATACCTACCCATACCCATACCCGGGTATGGGTATTTTAAAAAATACCTACCCATACCCATACCCAATTCAGAATCAAATACCCGTAGCAACAGTAGCTGAACAGCAGCTGGAGGTAGCCAATGAGGCAAAGTTCAGGCAAAACTCAGAACTACGCCATCAACTTTTCTTGACATGTGGCACCAGACTGGTGGAAGCATGTGCAGACAAGTTGTGGGGAAGTGGCCACAGACTAGGAGACCCTAAAAACAACAACCCTGATGAATGGACTGGACTCAATGTGTTCGGTGACCTACTGACACATCTGCGAAGAAGACTCATGAGTGAATATCCAGCAGAATCTAAAGAAGCTAGAGAAGCAAAAAAAGGTGTAAAACGTGTGCTCAGTGCCTTCCTCAGTGATGATAGTGCAGATGTGACTGGTAAGTTAGCTAAGCATTAGTTGTTTATCCAGTGTATAGGATTGCACAGATTAATATACTGCCAATGCCAATGTAATACAGTTACCTACTTGATACTTGTTGATTAAAAAAAATACCCAAAAACTTGAGCTATTCAATACCGCGGTTAGCACCCGATCCATGATGATTGTGGTGCAATATTCGCGATGCTATGCGAATGACGTGCATAGCAGTTGGTGTCCTCTTTGACGTCGTTTGGGTGTGAACTAAACGATTCGGTAGACGTACCGCATGACGGCCGCTATGCTATTTTAGAATTGGAATTCCGTTTACAGTATTAATGATTTCGTTTTGGCCACTTTTAAATTTCGCGCTGACTTTGTGGCATGTAACTACAGCCATGTGAAGCGTATGATTACGGTGTTCAGTTATTTGTTTGTGGGCCTACATTTTGTTTCAAATTTCACGCTGACTTTGTGGCATGTAACTACAGCCATGTGAAGCATATGATTGCGGTGTTCAGATATTTGTTTGTATGGGCCAGTACATAAATCGCCTGCTCGAAAAATCGATGCGGTACGGACAAGCGGTGTGATGTGGTACACAGTTTTGTTTCGTGAAATCGCCTAATCGCCTAATCTGCTGGAAACTTGAAAAACAACAAAAAATTGTGCAGCAAGAAAACGGAAAATTCAGTAGGGGGCGTCCATAATTTTCGAAGTTCGGTGAGGGGGTGGGGGTTGGTCCAAAAACTTTGCCTAGCTTCGCATGGGGGTGGGGGTACAAGATTTATATCCTGCGTAGCATGTACGCATGTGTCACGATCAGCTTTTTATAGCATATATCACATTACATACGCCTGTATCACGATCAACTTTCTTATGCGCGCGAAGCGCGCAATGGCGTCTAGTATATTTGAATGCGGAAGAAAGCCGAGTTAAGGGGAACCTTTTTGCGGAATTTGATCAGGTTTGCCATGACTATCAGGTATGGAATCAGTCCAGCAAACTCGAACATGAACAAAATCACTGAAACGATGCAGAGACACAAGCCATTGTCAGCTACAAGGTGTTGTTGAGCTGGATGCATGAGATTAAGAAGAACCCTAATAAATGCTGGTGACATTCACAACTCTGTTGCTTATTGAAGCTATGACGCAGGAAAGAAAACATTGCGTGCATAGCTGTAGACCACAGCGTCCTTATATCGTAAAAGCACAGTCAATTTACTACTGGTGTATATTTGACAGTTAGAGCTACGCACCACAAAACCACAACAATCCAAGTGTCAGGGCACATTTATTGGCCCTCTTTTGTCCGACCTCTCCTATCTACTGCGAGGGGTATTAGCGACAAAGCGCAGCCTCACAAGCAACTTAGCATTCTTACGAACATGACTGGAGAAATACAGCAATGCAATAGGATTGGTGAGACAGAATATGTCTGCCAGAATGAAATACATAGACACTACAAACTCATACGAAGAAGGGTAGATGGCCAGAAGGGCTCCGATACTAAACAGACCAGCTGTGTATAGCAGCATGGTGCAAAAGAACACGAAGCTGCTCATAGCCAGGTTCCGATCGACTTTGAGTCGACTTCTGCTTCTTGATTGGCCGGATTCGATCGGCTGCACCTTCTTCTGACCACGCATCTTGCCAGCTGTGCAAAGATTGAGAATGGCCGCCACCACAGTGATCGCTCCCATGAAATAGGTGAAACGAGGGTGGTACTGAAACAGATTTTACTGTCTTGGCAGCTACTGCTGTTCTAGAATGAACTGTTTACGTATGGGGGAAAAGGGCCATCTTCTGTTCTCCACTGAGTTAGAGAGAGCCGTCGTTTATTAAAAAGCGGTTACGCAAAAGGGATACTGTATTTGTCGTGATTCAGAATGGCAGAAAGCCGTGGACTATCGATTGTTCATTGTTTAGCAGATTGCAGTAGGTAAATAGGAGCTGTTAATAGCAAAGGAGAGGATGTGCACAGGCACTCCGCTGAATGGATCTAATGAGAGCGCGGGGTGTTCTGAGCTGTCCGAAAGGACAGTGAAAATTAAACAAACAAACATGTTTATAGGAAAGTTGGGGCCTCAGAACAGTCACAATCTTTGACCGTAACAAGGCTACTTCAGATTAGCAGGAAATGAAGATGGAAGAAACTCAAGCTGCCAGACAGTCAAGCAACTAATTTACTGCCAGGAGTCACGATACCGTGCATTCCCAGAAGCAGCTTACATAACAGGCTTACGCACATGGCTAGAGCAGTGCAATTGGGTTAGTCAGACATTAGATATTGGAGCGCATGAATGAATGAACGAACGAACAAACAAGCAAATCAGCGAATGAACGAACAAACAGACGAATGAACGAATGAATGAACAATTTATACCACAAAGTAGGTTGGTTCGTAGACAACTGCCACTGAGTTGTTGATGTTTACATAGTAATAGCTCAAGCTCATGAACGGTATCATCAGCAGAACTGACAACGACCACTGAAAAACTAGCACAATCACGGTCCAATTGGATTTCCAGATCTAAATTAATCGTTGTATTGATTGGTCAGGCTCGATTATAGTCTTAAACCTGTTGATTAGGCCAACAGAGCACCACAAACCGGTTCAGCGCCATTGCTGTGACCCCGAAATACTGTGCGGTGATCAGTATAGTGCCTCCGACAATTTGGAACCAGGCCAGGCCCCCAAATCTCTCATAGAACCAAAGAGGTAACAAACCCATCTGCACTATTTTTACCCAAGCTGTCTGCACTACTGACGCTATATCAGCAGTGCCCAGCGATATTTGAATGCGAAAGAAGTCAGAGTTAAGAGGAGGTTTGTTGCGAAATTTGATCAGCGTTATCATGACGATCAAGTATGGGATCAAACCAACAAACTCTAGGAAAAACAGAACCACTGAAACTACGCAAGACAAGCATGCCATCAGCAAGATAGAATACTGCACGTCTAAACTTGATGTGCTCTATGTGAAGCTTGACAATAACAGGAAGCCTTTGACATATTGCCTGCATTCAGAGCCCTGTGGCGTTTTATTGGATTTACGTGCGTACGTATTGTTGAACCATGAGGGTAATTCACTGTCAGTAACTATGGTGGAAAGTGCTAGACATACAATGAGTACATACATGTACATGTAGGTTCTCTTCAAGTGTTGCTACTACATAAATAACACCTTATTTGCAGACAATATTAGAGTTATTTGTTTGAAATATTATATTTACAAAGATCACATCAAACACGATTACACTGTTACTAAGTCGCGTCTTGGCCATCGGTAGTTTATGTTATCCGGGGAGTGTGTTGTCGTAGATTATGTTATCTCCGCGTGTCACAGAGGCCCCGCCACACCAGTCGAACGATTGCAAACGGTTGACATAAACTTAATCCAAGCCAACGAACGAAAGCTGGTGATGACTAGTAGGTAAATGGGAATCGACCCGGAGCTGCCTAAGCACCTCATGCAAGGCAAGGCAGGAGGGAGGGATGTTCGTAGGCAGGGCACTCCATTGAAAGGCTCTAATAAGAGCGCGAGGAGTCCTGAGCTGTCTGAAAGGACAGTTCAACTTAAACAAACAAACAAACAAACAAACAAACGAACGAACGAACAAACAAACAAACATGTTTTAGGAAAGTTGTGGACCTCAGAACAGTCACAATCTTTGACGTAAAAAGGATACTTCACATTAGCAGGAAATCAAAATACAGAAGCTGCCTAACAGTCTTGTGAAACTAATTGCTGCGAGGAGTCACGGCACCTTGGATTCCCAGAAGCAGCTTAGCATGCTTACGCACATGGCTAGAGCAATACAAGAGTGCAATCGGGTTAGTGAGACAGAAGATATCGGCCAAAATAAAGTAGACAGACATTACAATGTCGTGAGCAGAGGGGTAGATTTGCAGCAAAGCTGCAATACTGAACAGGCCCACAGTGTACAGCAACATGGTGCAAAAGAACACAAAACTGACGATTGCAAGCTTCCGATCCACGTTTTGTCTGTGTCTGGTTCTGGCCTGTCTCACTTCCAGCGTCTCCACCTTGGCTTTGCGCTTCATCTTGAAAGCTGTGCCCAGATTGAACACAGCTGCAGCCACCGTGATCACTCCCATTAGGTATGTGAAGCGCGAGTGCCACTGAAATGGAATGCGTGCCGCTATTTTGAAGAACGGTGTATAGGCAAAGTTCAACCGGAAAGTAGATTGGCTCGTAGATGAGCGAGACCGAATGGTTCAGCTTGACATACTGATAACTCAGTGTCATGAATGGTGTCATCAGCAGCACTGATAACGACCACTGTACAACTATCACCGTCACTGTCCAGCTGGACTTCCAGATCTGAAAAGATGATGATGATGATATGTAGTTTCTGTTCAAATCTGACAGTTCTCTACTATGTGCAACCAAGCCAGGTTTCACTTTTGTACCTGTTTAGTAGGCCAGAAGAGGACCACAAACCGGTTAAATGCCATTCCTGTAACACCAAAGTACTGTACTGTGATTAGTACAGTGCCCCCAACTATCTGGAGCCAAGCCAGCGAACCAAACATCTCATAGAACCAAATGGGCAGCAAACCCATTTGTACTATTTTCACCCAACCCGTTTGAAACACTGACAATATGTCAGCTACTCCAAGGGAAACTTGTATACGAAAGAAGTCTGAGTTGAGCGGTGGTTTGTGGCGAAATTTGATCAGTGTTATCATGACGATCAGGTAGGGGATCAGCCCTGCAAACTCTATGAGAAAGAGAACAATAGAAACTATGCATGATACACAAGCCATCAGTGGCTGTAATGGTGTTATGAGATAGGACAGGACAGAAGGCTGGTTATTAAGAGCTGCCAGCACTCAGAGCTATGGGCGTATTGAATTGAAGCTGGCAAAAACAATACGGTGCTAATAGCTAAATGGCGGAAGAGCCTAAGGGTGAGCAGAGGAAAGGAAGCATGTGAGTGCATACATGTAACAGGTCATCCGCCGATGGGGGGAGGGGGGTTAGGGGGGTCTGGCGCCGGCCGGGGGGGGGTCTGAGCCAAAATTTTGGGGGAGGGGGGGTGGGCACTAAAAAACGCTCAAAAATCGAAAAAAAATCGCAATTTTTGGGTATAAATTGCCAAAAATCGCTAATTTGGGCTGAAATACAGCTAAAAAGTGCTGTTTTGCAGGCGATTTTGGCAATTTTTGTGTGTGGAAGTGTAAAAAAATTGCAAAAATTTGCTCGAAAATTTACTTGCCAGAAAAATCGGAGGGGGGGGGTCGGTGAAATCGTCTCGGGGGCAGTGTTGTGCCGAACGAAAATTTTTTGAATTTAGTTAGTAAAAGTTAGTTACACATTTTCCAAATTTGAATTTAGTAAGTAAAAGTTAGAAACTAAATTCGCTCTCCGAGTTTAGTAAGTTAGCCAAAAATTATCGAGTTACTTAGTAATGAGTTTAGTTAAAATAAACTAGTAGAAATAAGGCCATTAATGCATTTAAACCGATTAGTATTAGCTATGTAGACCTGAAAGGTTAAGAAAGGTTAAGAATATTCACAAAATAACAGTAGAGTAAGATTCCTAAGTATGAACGGGTTAACGAAATAAGCGGTTGTTAAAAACCAAGGCATTGGGCGATTGGCTTTTTGCTTATGGAAACAAAACTACATGATCACTGGAAGAGGCACTGAAGGTTTGGTAAAGATCGCATGATCGGGAGAGGAGGAACGAATGTTTTTTTAAAACTCGGTAAGTGTTCAAAGTTTGAACACTTACCGAGTTTTAAAAAAAATTTCCAAATTGTTGAGAAGCATTTTCCATTTTTTATATTTTCCATTTTCGAACTTTCCAACTTCTTGGGGAGGCGATTTGTGCCCGCCCGCTTTTTGCGGTATGACGGACCGATTGCCATTGTAGTAGGAAACCCCCACGCACTCCACGCACGTTCATTTCAAACTCTAAGTTCCGGTATTAAGTTAAGGCTCAGGCTTACATAAGTTCTACTAGCTGACGATTAAGCTTCCGTTCAACAAACAAACGAAAGCTTAGGCTTAGGCATTGAGGAAGACAAGCCTTCATAAAGGCAATTTCTGGATCGTTACATCTTTTCCCTATAATCGCCTTCATTTTTTAGTTACAGTACACGTAGGTGGAGATAATGTGCATTAGACGCTTCACGCACACCATTTTTTCGAACAAAACTGTAGAGCGTCAAGCAATATCTGATCTAACCAATTTCAAAAGTTGACAGTATGTGCTACTTGTACCGGGAAGTTTAAGACAAGAAAAACCTGAAAAG
Source organism: Sabatieria punctata (assembly GCA_030248155.1). NCBI lineage: Eukaryota > Metazoa > Nematoda > Chromadorea > Araeolaimida > Comesomatidae > Sabatieria > Sabatieria punctata. The sequence continues at coordinate 9,078 of JASANB010001213.1, forward strand.
TAGGTACCGACCTAGTAGGTGTCAGGTAAGTACTTTTATTTTCAGGTAGGTTCAGGTTCAGGTTCAGGTTCACAATTTTCAGGTTAATACCCAGGTTTCAGGTATACCTACCAACTGTAGTTCAAGCTTAGGGACCCGGTGCCTAAGTTTGAACACTAAACGGTTTGATGCCTTGCTCAATGTTTAAACGGGGTTTCAAAGTTTGAACACTTTCTACGTTTAAAAAAAGCTTAACAAACACGCTGCAACGTTGTTTTCGAAAAAACAGCCACTTTATAAGTAGATAGCGGCATCAAAACGAAAGAACGCAATCACTAAGCGCCCGACTAATCTTTCATGTGTTCTTCGCAGAAAAACGGGTCGTCCTCATCGATCTGCTCCTTGTAAAGCCTGTCAGCGCAATCAGTGCAGGTGAAATTCCTGCACTGGACGATTTTTCGACCCTGTTGAACTTTGTTGTCGCAATAGTACCAGGTCTGGGCAAGAGAAGTGTCATCCCACTCACAGCTACAAGAGTAACAGGTGTTGCTATCACCCTCCTCAGCATCTGATTCGTCAGATGAGCTGACCGTAGCAGCTCTAGCTCCAAATTTACGCTTTCTACCATGTACTGTAGCTTCTGTTTCTTGGCGGCAGCCGATTCTTCAGCTGATTTCAGCCGACTGCGTGCTTCAGCTGACGTTAGAATTTCGCCTTTACACTACTATTTGAACTAGAAAGACACTAAAACAAAGTTACAAACCAGTTTAGCGTAATACTGTATGTCACGTTTGAGCCAAGAAATATGGAAATATAGGGGGTGTTCAAACTTAGGCACCTTAGGTACAATTCATACAGACGAAGCGGTGCGTTGCAGCAAAAATGTGATGCCACAGATGAAAAGAGCATATATGAAAACCTATTGTCCCGCCGGGTGCCTATGCTGGAACACTTATAGGGAGCTTAGCGCAAGACAATTAAAAAATTAGGTGTTCGACTAGTGACCGTTTCAGCTGCTCCTATTCCCTTACAACTGATCTTTGTTACGCAAAAGCAGAGCAGCAAATAGCCAACACCCCACACCACCTGCCAACCTTGAATCAAGGTTATAGCGCTTACAGAAATGGAGTACAGTGGCCGGGACCTTCCAGTGTTCAAACTTAGGCACCTGTTCAAACATAGGAATCTTACTCTATTTCTGATTATTTTCTACAAAAATTTCGAAATATGACCGTTTAGTTTATCAAAAAGCTGCATATCAGGACAAGAACAATGCAAATATAGAAATCTGAAGACAAAACAAATAGTTTCAGACCTTATCATTTATCTGAGTTTAGGCGTGTAGATTGTCACTCATTGGAATAGTGGGTGGATGTGTATGTACATACAGTAGGTACAATGTACCACACATACATGCAACAGGGGTTCTGGGGGTCTGCCCCCACTTAGGCCAGAACCCCACGGACGGGGACATCCCCCGCCGAGACGATTTTTCCGACCCCCTCCGATTTTCTGGCAAGTATTTTTTCAGCAAATTTTTGCGTTTTCTTTGCAATTTCGGACACAAAAATTGCCAAAATCCGCCCGTAAAACAGCACATTTTAGCTGCATCTCAGCCTTAATTAGCGATTTAGCTGAAAAAAATGCGATTTTTTCGATTTTTGAGTTTGAGTTGATTTTGCCCAACTCCCTCCCAAAATTTGGGCTCAGACAGCCCCGGCCGGCGCCAGACCCCCAACCCCCTTCAACGGTTGACTTCTTACATGTATTGTACCTCATATACTGTAGTACATGTAATGTACAGCAACAGGGCGGTTTCGAAGGTTTCTCCAAGCAAAGGGCAACCTCCAGATCGGAACCTAAAGAGGACTTCCCATCCGATTTTTCTGAAGGGAAATTTTTGTCCCAATTATTAATTTTTTTTACAATTATTGCTTGTAAAACAGCGACGGTTAGCTGTGCCTGAGCACACATCAGCAGTTTCTTTGCGATTTTTAGTACACAATCCTCCCTCCATTTGGACTCAATCCCTCCGACCTGGCTTAATCCCCACAATCCCTTAATCGGATGAGCCCTACGTATGCGTACAGTATACATAATCTATTACGAATGCCAAGCAGTATTCTGTTTTTGTCTCAAGCATCTTTGTTTAAAACAAGTGAAACCTGGTGCCCTCTTTGCGACACACCTCTCTATCAAACAGAACCTGAATGAGACCCCAGACTTTTGAGAATTTTCACTAGCAACAGATACCTGTGGTCGAAGCACCTATCTTTTAACACTATAACTAAACTGAATGTTACTAAACTCATAACTAAGTAACTCGATTTTTTACTTAGTAATTTCCTGAAAATGAGTTTAGTTTTAGTTGAGTTTAGTTAAGCGAAATCTGAGTTTAGTTAGTAAAAGTTAGTAACTAACTAACTAACTAATGATTTTACTTAGTAAATAACTAACTAAATTCAACCGGCACAACACTGCTCGGGGGGGTCCCCATCTGGGGGAGTCTGGCCTAAGTCGGGTGGGGGGCAGACCCCCCCCAGACCCCCCTGTTACATGTATGTGTGAGTGCATAAAATATGGCACTGAATAAACTCAGTCACTTTAACTTTTTATAGGCATACTGTAGACAGCTATGACAAAACGTCTGTCATAGCCATAGAGAGCCATGACAAAAACAAAAAATAGCCACACATGTAACAGGGGGTCGGGGGGTCTGCCCCCCCCCCCCCCCCGACTTAGGCCAGACTCCCCTGATTGGGACCCCCCGCCTGAGACGATTTTTCCGACCCCCCGCTTTCCGATTTTTCTGGGAAGTCATTTTTGGACGAATGCTTGCCATTTATTTACAAATAAAGACACAAAAATTGCCAAAAGAAACAAACAAGTCTCCTACCTTACTGGCCTTAAGAGGCGTTGCAAAAAAAAGTCGGGCAGGTTGCCTTATGAGGGCGGCGGATGGAATTTTTTGACCCCCCCATTTTTATTCGCTGGTCTAAACCACTAAAGTGTTGATATTTCAAAACCCAGTCGGTTCGGCTCGGGGACCACCCATTCCGGAGAAATCGGCGCCCGAAGTTGAAAAACCATGCTTTTTCGCGTCCACTGATTTTTGACCGACTTCCATCTTTGACCTGGCGCCGTAAGCGCATTTTTAAAGCAATCCTTACCAAATCTGGAACATTTATAGAACCAATGACACTCTTTCATTTGCACCTATCGACGTTGGAGTCGGACTGTAATTGCTGATTTGACAAGCTGTTTTTTGCAGACATTAGGTCGAAAAACACGTGTTCAGAAATACATGTGTTTCACTTGGGTGGCATCGAGCTATCTGGCTATAAATTTAACACAAGCTAGCCCATCAAATGTGCTTTCGAAAACTGGTTTCAAATTTTTTGGATCTCTGCTACGTGAAGTTATGACCCTTCAAACTTTAGTGTCATGCACGACCATTTTTCCTTTTTTCGCACATTAGGTAATGGCAATTTGAGCACTGCAGTGCTGTAAAATCGTTGTTGAAGCGTACATGTAACAGCTCCGGGCCGTCCTGGGGAGAGGGGGGGTAGGGCGGGGGTTTTCCTCAGCTGGGGGGTCGAGGGGGGTTTCGCCCAGATGGGGGTCCCAAATTTCAAAAAGCTCCAAAACGCCTGAAAATGCGTTTTTATCAGGTTTTTTTCAGTAAGGGCGTTAAAAATCACTATTTTAAGCTGCCAAATAGCGTTTTAGACCTAAAAACAAGCCAAAAATGACAAAAAGGGCTTCCAAAAACACCGATTTCTCTTTTAAAATATCAGCCCTATAGTCTGTTCAAAAAATAAGCGACCTGGCGGTTTTTTTGCGAATAACTTTTTTGGGAGGCCTCGGAGCGACTTGAGCCTCATAACCAAAGTTGCAGACAAGGTCGAGCCCCGGTCTGCAAATAATGCTAATCTGCGCTACGTTTACTCTGAACACTAATTTGCGCAGCGTCAAAAAACGAGCTTTTTCCTAATTGCAATGAAATTGAAATGCCTGCAGAATTTGATTCTAGAGTCCTTGGCGACTCCAATGATGCTTTCATGACGTGTCTAGGCCAAACCGATCCGGAGATATGGCCGGTAAAAGTTTGCAAAAATCGCGAAAATGGCGTTTTTTTGAAAATTTCACAAAATAGGGGGGGAACATAGGCAGTCCGACGGATTTGGCTGAAACTTCCTGAATAGGGACTCAAGCTGCCAGACAGTCTAGCAACTAATTTACTGCCAGGAATCACGATACCGAGCAGCTTACATAGCATGCTTCCGTACATGGCTAGAGCAGTGCAATTGGGTTAGTCGGACATAAGATGGAGTGCATGAATGAATGAACGAACGAACAAATGAACACAAACGAACGAATGGACAGACAAACAAACAAACAAATTAGCTAACGGACAAACAAACAAACGAATAAACGAACAATTTATACCACAAAGTAGGTTGGTTCGTAGACAACTGCCACTGAGTTGTTGATGTTTACATAGTAATAGCTCAAGCTCATGAACGGTATCATCAGCAGAACTGACAGCTACCACTGAAAAACTAGCACAATCACGGTCCAATTGGATTTCCAGATCTAAATTAATCGTTGTATTGATTGGTCAGGCTCGATTATAGTCTTAAACCTGTTGATTAGGCCAACAGAGCACCACAAACCGGTTCAGCGCCATTGCTGTGACCCCGAAATAACTGTCTGCACTACTGATGCTATATCAGCAGTGCCTAACGATATTTGAATGCGAAAGAAGTCGGAGTTGAGAGGAGGTTTGTTGCGAAATTTGATCAGCGTTATCATGACGATCAAGTATGGGATCAAGCCAACAAACTACAGTTGGTAGGTATACCTGAACCTGAACCTGAAACCTGGGTATTAACCTGAAAATTGTGAACCTGAACCTGAACCTACTTGAAAATAAAAGTACTTACCTGACACCTACTAGGTCGGTACCTACTTTTCAGGTTTTTCTTGTCTTAAACTTCCCGGTACAAGTAGCACGTACTGTCAACTTTTGAAATTGGTTAGATCACATATTGCTTGACGCTCTACAGTTTGTCCTTAAAAATGGTATGCGTAAAGCGACTAATGCACATTATCTCTATCTGCACCTACATTGTACGTGTACTGTAACTTAAAAATGAAGGCGATTATAAAGAAAAGCCCCCATCCGGAAATTGCCTTTATGAAAGCTTGTTTTCCTCTATGCCTAAGCCTAATTTTTAGTTTGTTTGTTGAACGTAAGCTTTAATGCCAGCTAGTAGAACTTATGTAAGCCTGAGCCTTAATTTAATGCCGGAACTTAGAGTTTGAAATGAACGTTTGTGGAGTGCGTGGGGTTTCCTACTATAATGGCGATCTGTCCGTCATACCGCAAAAATTGTTTTGCGTTTTTCTCGTTTTTGTCGAATTGTTGGTTTGTAAATTTCGATTGCTTTGAACATGGATAGTTTTCTTAAGAAAAGGAACAGGAGCGCTATTGATTTAGCTCATAGCCGAAAATTTGTGTCTTTACAAATATTTGAAAGTACCTGAACCTGAACCTGACACCTGGGTACTTTTGAAAAATGTACCTGAACCTGAACCTGAACCTGAAATTGGATTTTAGAGATACCTGAACCTGGACTTACCTGAAATTTGGTGGTACCTACCAACTGTACAACAAACTCTAGGAAAAACAGAACCACTGAAACTATGCAAGACAAGCATACCATCAGCAAGATAGAATACTACAAGTCTAAACTTGATGATGAGCTCTATGTGAAGCTTGACAATAACAAGAAGCCTTTGACATATTGCCTGCATTCAGTCAGAGCCCTGTGGCGTTTTATTGGATTTATGTGCGTACATACTGTTGAACCGTGAGGGTAATTCACTGTCAGTAACTATGGTGGAAAGTGTTAGACATGAGTACATACATGTACATGCAGATTCTCTTCAAGTGTTGCTACTACATAAATAACACCATATTTGCAGACAATATTTTGTTATTTGCTTGAAATATTATATTTACAAAGATCACATCAAACACGGTTACACTGCTAGTACTAAGTCGCGTCTCTTGGCCATCGGTAGTTTATGTTATCCAGGGAGTGCGTTATCGTAGTTTATGTTATCTCCGCGTGTCACAGCAGCCCCGGCACAACGGTCCAACAATTGGAAACGGTTGACATAAATAAATATCCAAGCCAACGAAAGCTGGTTATGACTTGTAGCTAAATGGGAACCGACCCGGAGCTGCCTAATAGTGTTTCCGATCAAATTAAAATTAAATAACAAAATTAAATTGTTTTGGCTAAAATCACCAAGTAAATAGCAATTTAATAACAAATTAAATTTCTCGCGCTGACTGTCAAACAAATTAAAATTAAATTAAATTTCGTAAAATTGCCCTAGAAATTTGATATAAATTTGATAGGAATTTGATATAAATTTGCTTGGTTTGGCAGCTTCACTAACCAAAGTCTGACTACAAAACGACAAGTTCAGTCCAAAGATGACCTTTTTCATGCGTATAGCAAAGATATCAACTCTTTAAATGCTAATTTCTATACCATTTGTCACCATCTGAAGAAAGGTCAACTCATTTTGGACTGACACGACCCACGTTTTGAGCTGTTTCCTCAGGAATTGAGTATTGAGTTTATCAAATTTATATTTAATTCATATCAAATAACAAATTTGCATCAAATTAAATTTCAGAATTTGGGTACCAAGCAAATTAATAGCAAGTTATTTTCTTCTGAAGGCTGAGCAAGCAATTTAATAGTTATTTAATTTCAAAATAAATTTACTCGGAAACATTACTGCCTAAGCACCTCATGCAAATGCAAGGCAAGGCAGGAGGGAGGGATGTTAGTAGGCAGGGCACTCAATTGAAAGGCTCTAATAAGAGCGCGAGGAGTCCTGAGCTGTCTGAAAGGACAGTGCAACTTAAACAAACAAACAAACAAACAAACAAACAAACAAACAAACAAACAAACAAACAAACAAACAAACAAACAAACAAACAAACAAACATGTTTTAGGAAAGTTGGGGACCTCAGAACAGTCACAACCTTTGACGTAACAAGGATGCTTTACATTAGCAGGAAATCAAAATACCAAGGAACAGAAGCTGGCTAACAGTCTTGTGAGACTAATTGCTGCGAGGAGTCACGGCACCTTGGATTCCCAGAAGCAGCTTAGCATGCTTACGCACATGGCTAGAGCAACACAAGAGTGCAATCGGGTTAGTGAGACAGAAGATATCGGCCAAAATAAAGTAGACAGACATTACAATGTCGTGAGCAGAGGGGTAGATTTGCAGCAAAGCTGCAATACTGAACACGCCCACAGTGTACAGCAACATGGTGCAAAAGAACACAAAACTGACGATTGCAAGCTTCCGATCCACGTTGTGTCTGTGTCTGGTTCTGGCCTGTCTCACTTCCAGCATCTCCACCTTGGCTTTGCGCTTCATCTTGAAAGCTGTGCCCAGATTGAACACAGCTGCAGCCACTGTGATCACTCCCATTAGGTATGTGAAGCGCGAATGCCACTGAAATGGAATGCGTGCCGCTATTTTGAAGAACGGTGCATAGGCAAAGTTCAACCGGAAAGTAGATTGGCTCGTAGATGAGCGAGACCGAGTGGTTCAGCTTGACATACTGATAACTCAGTGTCATGAATGGTGTCATCAGCAGCACTGATAACGACCACTGCACAACTATCACCGTCACTGTCCAGCTGGACTTCCAGATCTGAAAAGATGATGATGATGATATGTAGTTTCTGTTCAAGTCTGACAGTTCTCTACGATGTGCAACCAAGCCAGGTTTCACTTTTGTACCTGTTTAGTAGGCCAGAAGAGGACCACAAACCGGTTAAATGCCATTCCTGTAATACCAAAGTACTGTACTGTGATTAGTACAGTGCCCCCAACTATCTGGAGCCAAGCCAGGGCACCAAACGTCTCGTAGAACCAAATGGGCAGCAAACCCATTTGTACTATTTTCACCCAACCCGTTTGAAACACTGACAATATGTCAGCTACTCCAAGGGAAATTTGTATACGAAAGAAGTCAGAGTTGAGCGGTGGTTTGTGGCGAAATTTGATCAGTGTTATCATGACGATCAGGTAGGGGATCAACCCTGCAAACTCCATGAGAAAGAGAACAATTGAAACTATGCATGATACACAAGCCATCAGTGGCTGTAATGGTGTTATGAGATAGGACAGGACAGAAGGCTGGCTATTAAGAGCTGCCAGCACTCGGAGCTATGGGCGTATTGAATTGAAGCTGGCAAAAACAATACGGTGCTAATAGCTAAATGGCGGAAGAGCCTAAGGGTGAGCAGAGCAAAGGAAGCATGTGAGTGCATAAAATGTGGCACTGAGTAAACTCAGTCACTCTTTTACTTTTTATAACCATAGACAGCTATGACAAAACGTCTGTCATAGCCATAGATAGCCATGACAAAAACAAAAAATAGCCTCACATGTAACACGGGGTCCGGGGGGGTCTGCTCGACTTAGGCCCGCCCCCCCCCCCCGACTTAGGCCAGACTCCCCTGGTGGGGACCCCCGCCTGAGACGATTTTTCCGACCCCCCGCCCTCCGATTTTTCTGGCAAGTCATTTTCGGACGAATTCTTGCCATTTATTTTCAAATAAAGACACAAAAATTGCCAAAACAAACAAAGAAGTCTCCTAGCTTACTGGCCTTAAGCAATGACGATTTTTCCTGCAGCGTTTTCTTTCTTTCCACCCAACTGCTCTATCGTGTACGTACGTAGTTTGATAATCTGATTCTTAATTTCAGCGGCTTGGCAGTGTACGCAGCAACAAGCATGGTAGCAGTTTTTGCTGTGCTGGTGCGTTCTTTGCCCACTATTTGGGCGGTGCGCGTGCACCAGCACCTGAACTGCAACGATTCCTTCCGCTCCAAGGAACTCTGGCCGGCGCTGAAGCCCAGCCACTGGCAGCTGTACATGCAATTTGAATCGTCCATGAATCTTATACAAGCCACCGGGGCCTTCTTCATCCTGGTACTGCTCAACTCTGCAGTGGCTTGCAAGCTAAGACAAAACAGAATCCGCAGACAAAACAGGATTAAGCAAATGGTTGAAGCTGTTTCGTGCACTGAGAGATTATTAGCGATCAGAGAATTATAGGTGGAGAATCCGGTGCAACGGAAAAGAAGAGGTTCCAGCACGTTTGAGACTGCATTTCCAGATGTGAGTCTGTTCAACGAGTTGAGAGAAGCTGAACAGAAGGAACGAGCAGCCGTGTCCACTCTTGTGGTCATTGTCACCACCCATTTGATCTGCAACTCCCTTCATCTGGTACTGTTGGTACTGGAAACCTGGGCCAAACAGGTCATTGTCCAAACTGATCTGCAAGAACAAAAATGGTAGGACTGAACTCTTTGTTGACAGCAAGTAGGTAAATGGAAACCAACTGGGTGTGCCTAAGCACCTGGCCGCCACAACGGAAAGCATGATTGGAGAAGGATGATCGAAGACGTTTTGGCGCACTCAGTCAAATCAAACCAAGGACTCGCCGAATCGGGACGGCATGTCGGGCTGCTCTCTAGTGGACCGACATCCCACCGCTGGAGCCGGCTGAACGATGCATTCTCTGATCCAAGCATGCTGGATGCTAGTGACTGGGTGGTGAAAGAAGGGCGATACGTAGGCTCAACGTACTGTATGTAGATACAGGGTTGTGAAATGGGCCGCAAGATCTGATCGTAAGACTCCGGTCCCCCATCACATCGTATCATATGGTTGTGTTGTACAAAAATCGCTGAATTTTTTCTAAATGGTTAAAGTATCTAAATCGTTGTCTTACAGACAATTTTAGCACTTGTCGCCCATATTTAGAAGATGTGATTGGATTGGATTGGTATTTAATTTGTGATTGGTTGATGTATTTAATTGAATGTGTTCTAGGAACCAGCTATATTTGACAGCTAGAGATGTGGTCAATTTTCTCTTCACACTCTGCAGCTCAATCCGCCTGCTCATTCATTACAAGTTCAACTGTGCCTTGAGACTTCAAATACGCAGTTGGTTAGGCGTTCACAAAAACAGTGACCAATAAATCTCTGTTATAACGTTTGCCTTGAACACAAAGCAGTAAACTTGTTTCATTCTACCAGTTCCTCGCTGTTTCTTGTTCGATTTCGGCGACAGGACCGGAGCGCCCAGAAGTTACGAAACTGGATACGATACCACTAAATTCGGAACAACACCTTTCACTCGTCAATCCGCAGTTCACCGCTCGTTTTGTTATCCATTCTCACGAAAAAACAAATTGTGTTAGAAACCGTTGGCGCACAGGTCTTACAAATAAAAAGTAGTTTGTTACGGTAACGTGGCAATATGAACACTCAAATTCAAATAACTAACAGTTAGTTCATCATCAACCAAATTGCAAAATGCGATCATTCTCTTTGCCCACCAAATATCGCTGGTTGCGAAAATAATAAAAACGGATCAATTCTGCTGCATATTCGGTTCCCATTCAAACAGCCATATTCTCATTGGAAGCTTGTACCGAAGTCTCTAATGATGACAGAAAATACCAGCGCCAACTTTCGACTAGGTTTAATTCCCAGCCACCCAAGATCCTTTTCTAATCGCGGCTGCACTCTAGAACAATTAGGGTACCGCTGGCTGGACAAAGGCCCCTGTGCGACAGAGCATCCAAAAATCCGTACCCTTTCCTACCTGCTGCAAGCTCTAAGCCTACCAGTACGTCTTCATAAGTTATCCTGGAAAAATTGGGGTTCCTTTAAGAACAACAGCTGGCACGGGGGCTTGAGTGATGTGCTGACTGGCAAGTTGGATATGGTTGCTTTGCCCATGACAGAAACTGCCTTGCGTCGCAAATATTTCGATTTTTCACTGCCCCTCTATGAGAGTAAACTTGTGTTCATGACCAAAACTCTATATCCTAGCTTTATCATGAACGGACTGCTCATTCTTAAGGCATTTTCTTGGAACTTGTGGCTTGCACTGCTGGGCCTTGCATTAAGCTTTAAAATACTGAGAAAGGCTAGGTGTCTGTCTCTGTTGGCTGGTTTAAGCTTTGTGCTTTTTGCTAACCTGTATCAGTGTCAGTTACTGACCATGTTGATGGACATGGGCAACGACAAGATGTTCACTAATTCCTGGCAACTCATTCAACTAGTCAAGGAAGGAAAAGTCAGACTGATTCTGCCCAGCAAAACCTACTGGTTATACGAGGAAATCCAACATTCAGATGAGAGGTACTTTAGACTACTTCGCGAGGCTTTCCTCAACAATCCCCCCAAATTTGGCTCCGGCGTGCGAACCAGACTGAAGTTGGTGTCGTCGGGACGGTTCGTCATTCCCACCCTATCGCGGTTAGCCTACAAGTACTTGCTGATTAGCAAGTTCCGCTGCGACTACAACCTCATTTCTGGCAGAGATTTGCCCAAGTTCAGAGTGGGTTATGTGTTCAAGAAGGGATCCAAGCGACTATCCAACTTCAACAATGCACTGGTTCGCTTAAACGGCCTGATTGAGCTGCTGAATCGCAAGCAGATAATGGCTGTAGAGCGTATCTACAAGGCCAAGCCACCGTGTCCTGCAATTGAAGACAATCCAACTAAAAAGGCCGGTCAACCTTTGAGTCTGGCCCAGTTGGCTGGAATGGTATTGTTGTTCCTCAGTCTGTGGAGTGCATCAGTCTTGCTGTTTGCTGCTGAATTATTGATTGGAAATGCGCGGCGCAGACTGAAGGTGATCGATGGAAGAGTGGAAGCGAAAAAGTTGCTTAGACTGGAACTGAGAGTGGAGTCTAGTGAAGAATTAATGGAAAGCGATATTGAAGAAGCACTGAGGAACTGGAAGAATGACAAATTTCTGATCGTTGAAGCTAAAGCTAACGTTTGGGCCGAACTGGCTTCTGAAGGGTGAAAGTTGACCGCTTTTCGTCCAAACATTCAAAGCCTGCTGCAAGTATTGTTAAAACTTAAATTACTTTGACTGGTATATAAAGATGCCTTTGTTTTATACTAAAATAGCACGTAGTAGTAGTATGTGTTTTGACAAAAAATCAGATACTTCACAAATGTTGTATGTATGCGTCCCTGAAAGATAGCTCAAAATGGTAAAAAAAAATTTATGGTCGTGGTCGGTTGGGGTTTGGAACTTGAAAATCGAACAGATGTTGTAGGTTTAGGTACGTATTGGGTTGGCCGTACGGAAAGCCCATTTAAACTTGATTGAAAGAGCTTAAGCTTAAAAGACCCACGACTTGATTCAAAGCAAACGGTCAGTTTTTTAGTAGAGCCAATTTCGTCAACTGCTCCCATCTGGTATAAAATACTGGGACAGTGGCCAATATTCCCGTCTAAACTAGGCAGCCGTCTATCAGGCGCGGCCAATTTGTGAGTGTTGTGTCCAAACGTGCGTAGAAAATTGATCTTTATACTCAGTTTCGATACAAACCTACGTAGTTACGTAGTGTGTGTATGTACAAGTAGGGATGGGCACGTAAATTAATTTTCGTAACGCGTAACGTAAATTAAGCGCCGATTTTTAATTTACGTTACGCTTAACAATTACCGTAATTAAAAAAAATCCGGATACGGAAATTAAACGAATACGAAAATTAAAATTTAACAATACGTAAATTAATTTCCGTACGTGAATTAATTTACGTTCCTAGCGTAAAACAGATTTTTCTGTTGAATCCTGAGCCCACCGCATTGTTTTGTTGTATTTATAGGCATATTTTTGGTGACTACTGAAACTTAAATGCGACTTTTAAGGTCAATTTTTCGAAAATTTTTCGCCCTTGTCGCACAGAAGCCCAATCCCACTATTTGAACTGCTAAACCGATTAATTTCGGTCAATTTCACGGTCGAAATATCTTGTAGATACGTTTTTGAAGGCTTGAATTTGTCAATTTGTTATCTCCCTATAAGAAAATAGGCAGAAAAGCCAGGCAACTATAATAATTCATGTGTAGGTGTTGTACTACTGTTGGATAGTTCAGGGTTGAAAAATAGGTTCAGGTTCAAGTCAAAGCCAACATCGAAATTTCAGGTTCAAGTCCATCTTCTAAAAAACCTGGACAATAGGTTCAGGTTCAAGTCCCCCGATATCTCCAAAAACTGTAGATGTTTTGCGCTGCTTGCAACTTTTCTGAGCTATAAGCCTTTCTACTGGCAGAAAAACATACATCAGACTTTACAGGGCAGTGTACTTTCGTTTTCTGACAGTTTCAGTTTGAAAATGGTATAAAAACATGAAATCTTTAAAATTTTGTGCAATCCAACCGAAAATTTTACATAGTTTGCCTAAAAATTGCAGTTGAAATTTGAACCTATTGAGAAAGTCCAATAAAACGGAACAGGTTCAACTTCGGCTGAAATAAAATAGGTTAAGGTTCAGGTTAAAGTCCACAAACTTCATAGTTTTCTTCACTACTAATCTTATATGTAAGTACTGTCATACGTTTAACCATCAGTGCGGTGTGCGGTAGGTAGACTACAGTCTGTAGTACGTACGTAGTTGGCTAGTTGCTGCGCAGTTATAAAACCCTCAGCAGCTACAGTAATTCAGCCAAAAAACATACCCACATTTCATTCCTTCCTTTTGGTGTGAAGTTAGATTTAAAAAATACGAATGCAATTCCAATCGAACAAACAAGAATTAAATTTGATTGATACAGTTATTTATAATTTTTTCCGCGATATTCGATTGCTACTACCTACCAGCAATTTTTGAAGAAAAACGAAAATTAATTTTCGTTTGGCTGGAATCTTATTCGTTACGACGTTACGGAAATTAATTTACGTAACGCGTTACAGCAAGAAATTGGCCGTTTTAATTTCCGTAACACGTTACGATTACGGAAATTAAAATCTGGTAAAACAGAAATAACGTGTACGTAAATTACCGATTTTAATTTACGTTGCCCATCCCTATGTACAAGTACTTACGAATATTTTAGGAATCAGTTTTCAGCATACTTTGAGGTATTGTACCGGCGTCCGCAGTGCTTTTGCTTCATTGATGCTATGCCATTGGGGTGTCTCTGAACCAAATAGTCAATACTAATTCGGAAGGAGCTAACAAACGTTTAAATTTCCGGGTGGCTTAAGAAAAACTAAAGCGCATTAGCTTACCACGCCACGCAGTCTGGATAATCAGTGAAAAAGTAAAGTTGTGAGATTGACCGTCCAATTTTCTTAGTGCTGACGGGACGTGCATGGAACTGCAGCCCGCTTGTTGTACGTGTCTGCTTTTAAGAATCAGTCAACATTTTCCAGCAGTTCCATTTGCTTGCAGTACGTAGGCAGGAATGTAAGTTTTTCTTGATAAAACTTGCAAAATTTGTCTTTAGAAGCCGAGAACTATCGAGATTTTCTCGACTCGATTCCAGTTTTGATAAAAGCGTAACTTAGTAAAACATTTTGAAATTGACTGACATGAATTGCGAGAAATTATCTGGAAAATCGGCATTTCTCAATGGATTGAACTATGTAAAAAACTGCTGGAGTGGATGTTCACTTAATACGCAAAACAAACTAAAAATTTCTACTGTTTCGAATAGGTCGGTTCGTGAGAAACTTGAGAATAAGAAATTAGAGGAAATCAGTTCATTTGCAACTGGCGCTTTTACTGGAATCCTGATGAATACAGTAATGCAAAATGAAGTTTGCACTACTATTGTACGACAGGCGTCCCCAGAAATGCAGCCGGTTCGTAATCATCACCAGGCCTTCGAATTGGCCTAATTCAATTTAACTCTTGAACGACACGCCGACTTTTTTGCAAGCGACGCGCCAGCGCTTATTGAATGTTTGCTTATCAGTCTGGCAAAGGAACTATTAGATGCGCCTACAGCAAATTTATGGAAATAGCATGCATCGCTCGCAGTGACTGATGGCACCAAATTCTCATGTGACCGGCCAGACGTGCTATAATCGACCTGCCGAGATATGGACTAGAGCAGGAAAAATTACCAATAATTCATTATCTCTTCTTCGTTTGCTAGGAAATTGAAAAATAATCTTTCGCAAGAAGATTAGACCTACATTGTACTGGGAAGGTAGAGAATATACAGGTTGTTCAAATAAAAACAGGAATTTGCTTCCAACAATACTGTAGTAGTTTGAGCTGACCGATCTTTTACCTCTCGGTCTCATTTGAAAGAGCGTGCAATGCCTGATCAAATGGTTGGTCGTCCATCGTGAAGAACCCGCCGGGTCGGTCGGGTACTGTAACAACCTAAAGTGAGCCAATTCAACACACTGCTATTTCCTTTTGTTTTTCAGTTTTTTAATGGTTTTTTACGGATTTTGCTTCAAATTCGGAAAGGAAAGTGTGTGCTAAGTTTCCCAAAAAATCTCGGCCTGCCTCTGGCAGCCATTGTTTAAAAACTGAATACTATACTTGAAGAAGAGGCGTCAAGAGAAACGCGTCTACAACTGGGTGCAGTGTTTTGGAACGTTTTCGCTTCATTTGAGTTAGAGAATGCCTGAAGTGGCTGGCTGTTCACTTAGCAATCAGCTCTCGAATAATGGTTACTGGAGGCACGCCGAGCTGTTTGGGAAACTGAGCATACATTTTACTTTCCGAATTTGAGGCGAAAGCCATAAAAACCATAAAAAACTCAAATAGCAGTGTGCTGAACTGGCTCACTTTAGATTGTTGCAGTACCCGACCCAGTGGGTTCTTCTTTACCGGCCACCAACCAATCGATCCGGCATTGCGCGCTTTTTTAAATTCGACCCAGAAGATCGGTCTGTTCAAACTAATGTTGGAATTTTAAATTCCCGTTTTTATTTGAACACCTGCACATTCGCAGGTTCAAGTTGAAGCCCGAAAAAATAGAGTTTACTTTCCAACTAATTTTATATGGTTAGGCTAAAGTTTCATCATAGAACCTCTTCCGTCCGCCAGTTAATTGTTGAGGGCGAACGGATCCCGGAGTTCTTAGCGGTAGCGGATTAGAGTCCGAAGAGTAGCTTAGTTTATTACGATTTTTAATGGACCCTCTCCTCCGCAAGAAGATAATTAGGTTTTGCTTTCAGCCATAAGACCCTCCAGACCGCAAATGGCCGCTGCAAACTATACAAGGAGCTACGGTTTTTGCGCCTACCCTCGCTATTTCTCCACCACGCGGTACAGCTGTATCTGCGTCGGAAGTGCAATTGCCTGTGCCGGCATAGTAGGAAATTTCCTTTTGGCTTGGCTTTTTGTCAAGTCCCGATTCAGAGAGTTAAACCTAGTCGTCTTGTCGTTGGCTGACGCTGCCCTCTGCTTCTGCTACGTCAGTCTGTTCGCTGGAGAGGGTACGGCACACTACTGGCGACTGAAATTTGCATACGACGTATACTTTGAGTGTATGCCATATATTTTTGCGCTAAGTCGCACTATTCAACTGACCATTCCGTCTATGCTCATTATTACGTCGCTGCAACGCTGGTGCTCTTTGGCTAGGAGGAATCTGTTTTCGAGGTACAGTGGAGGTAGGAAAAATCAGTCAGAAACAAGAAGAAACAAACGGATTACTAACTTCTATTAATTTTGTGCTCAGGATACCGTAAATCCCGTTTTTGAATATTTTTTGGAAATTTTTCTTAAAAATTTAATAGCCATTTGGCAAAATCACTGGTGCAACAAATATAAGCATACTGTTTCTCAAATTAAACACAACTGCAAAATTTTGGCCAATCGGAGAGAAATCTAGATAAGCGAGCAAAAGTCTATTCTTAGAAAAACAGGTGGGAAGTTTCCTTCGACTAAGACAACGGCCCAATGGCTGTCCCGATCTGGTTTCTGCCTGGTTTACCACATCTAGTGAGCCAAGACGGTGTGCCATCATCCTTCTCCAAGCATACTTTCGCTGTGGCTTACAGGTGCTTAGGCAGATCCAGTCGGTTCCCCCATTTACCTACTTGCCGTCACCAGCTTTCGGTGGTCTGGGTTGGGCTTTATGCCAACCACCAACTCGTTGCGACAAGGACTTGTCCAGCCGAGTGAATGAACTTGCATATCTGGGCCTGTTCACAGTGTGCACGCACAGTGCCTTTGCGGTCTAAACCACTACACCAACTGTACCCGCACACTTTGCATTTTGACAGTGCTTCCAGTTTCAGTTGCCTCAACAGTTGCGGGGGCATGAGCACAGCCACTCTCACCTGTCTCTTTCTGGCAATAATTCGCGGTTATCTGACCACCTTGGCGGCCAAAGTCTACCTGCACCCAAACTGCACCGATTACTTCCGTTCCAAGGAACTCTGGCCCTATCTGCTTGGCATGATGCCCTCCTACAGAAACTTCGACCTCATCGTTACTATGACTCAAGTGTTCGTGCCGTTCGTAGTGCTGTTCGCGCTAAATCTGATCGTGGTGCGAAAGTTGCGAAGCTCGCGAATTCAGCGAGAACAGTCGATAGCGAGCATCAGTGTGAGCAGACTGACCGAACAGTTGAATCGACTGGTGTCGTTGGTGAGGATAGCTAGCCAATTCGGCACTGCTCGCGCTCCCAGGGTGGAAGAGCCGGTGGCCGGCAAGATTTCCAGGGCTCTGGAAATTGAGCTGAGAACTGTGAGTGGACAGGAGCGAAACGCAGTTATTTCGTTTGCACTCATCGTCGGCACCTACTTGGTCTGCAATGGTATTCACGTGATCTTGAAGTTTCTCGAATCCTTCAAAGCTGTTGAGATAAGAACAGTGCCTATTTGGTAAGATCGGAATCAACAGAGCTCCCGTGGTCAAACTAATTGCAGCTTGGTTTTAGGGCCTACTGGTACATGGTATCTATGGATTGGCTGAACTTTTTGTTCATGGTCTGCAGTGCAATACGAATTCTGATCCACTTCAAGTTCAACCCCGAGATCAGAAACAGACTAATGCGCTGTTCTACAGCCAGACAGAAAGGCGCAGTGAGAAACTCCGGCAGTCTCAGTTCCAGGAATGACCTGCAATTTATGCCCGTCTCTACCAGTGACGCTGTAGAATGTGCACGGTTCTCGGTAGATTGCTAAAATATGTATGCTCCGTACAACATTGTAGTGATAAAAGGGGTGGAAAATTTGGAAGAGGCATGTTTGACTGCGCAGTAAGAAAATGTCGAAAGATCAGCCTTGTAAACGCGTATTCAGCATAAATGTTTAGTAGATATATTATTTAGGAGATTATAAATAGAGTTTTTAGCTATAATTGCTGCAGAAACTTGCTTTCTAATTTTGACGCGAACCTTTGTAATTGAGCGTGGGTTGGTTTCAAGGTTAGAAGAATTGTTGTTTATTTCAGGTTTGTTGGCCCGAGGCAGGGCCATGAAACTATGAACCAACAATGAACAAGTGTTCGGAAATTCTTTTATCTACAGCAAACAGGTTTGAACTGCACTTAAAAGCTAAAACGAGCAAAGAGAAGGATGTACTCTGTGGTAAAACTAGTGATGTAAACGAGACAGAAATACCGAGAACGCATTGTCTGAGATCGATTTACGACAGAAAAAAATGTATTTTAGTTTCTCTCTTTGGCTATTTGGTTCAGTAAAGATAAAGACCATGTCTTTGCATTTGAACACAATTTCTCAAAAAACTTTGATAAAGAACCAAATATTTATGAGACACTGACTAATAATTTCTATGCCTCGGAGCCGGCCTTGCGCACAGACTCCCTTTAGCTTCCCAGACGCTCCTCTAGCAAAAACTGACCCAGGTTGTGTCAGGCCACCGGCAACGCCTTACAGCACATTTAAGTGCGACTAGGCACGTGAGTACTTTAGCTTTTAGCTAGTCTAATAAGAAGCTGTCACAATTAAATATCAATTAAACTAAACCAAGGTTGTGAGATCTGAACAGTGAAAAAATACTAAGCACTTTTAATCAAGACCTGTTTTTGAAGTTTATTCACCGTTTCTGCATAGTTTTAATTGTTAATTCTATAGAACTAGTGGCCTGGGTATTCTCGGTATTTGGATACCGAGATCTCGAATAACAAACGGGGACAGAAAAATACCGAGAATTCAGGGTAGTTCGAGAATACCGAGATCTCGGTTACATCACTAGGTAAAACTAGCGGTTGCGTCCACCACGAGCCCGCGGCCGCGGTCGCGGACGCGCTCTTCGCTTTTCTAGCTTTAGGTTTCCGCTGATTATGTGACATCCGATGAAATGTTTGCCGTTCCGAATTATGTCTCTCACGAAACGACCACTTCTGCTATACAAGTCCCAATCTAGTGGCTTGTTCTCCGACATTCGGTTCATTGATCTGTGCAGCTTATCGAACACCAAGTAGCTTTTAAACAGTCTCGACGCTACATCTCTGTTGAAAATACGAATTTTCATGTAGACTGGCACGCCTTTTTTCTGAAACACCCACATTTTACTATACAGAATAGGCGTTTGTGTGTTCGTCTGTTTCTTGGTTTGTTCGTTACGTTTGTTCGTTGGTCGGTCATTTGTTGGCTTGTTGGTTAGTTTGTTCGTTCGTTCGTTCACTCGCTGGGTCATTAGTTCGTTGGTTGGTTCATTCATTTGTTAGTTCGTTTGTATGGGATGGTTCATTCGTTTGTTTGTTCTTTCATTCGGATTATTTGTTCATTCGTTGGTTCGTTGATTCATTTGATTGTTTGTTTATTTGTTTGGTCGGTTGACTGTTTGCATATTCGTTAGTTTGTTCATCATTGGTTCGCTGGTTCGGTGCTATCTATCGTTTCTTAACTTTGTTTGTTTGTTTGTTTGTTTCCTTTCGCATTTGATAGTTGGTTGACTGGTTACTGAAAAATAGTACCCCGCTGTCCTGCAGATCCTGCCAGGCATCCTCAGTCAGGTCGCCCATGCTCAGAAACTGGCGTTTGGTAGGCAGACAGAAATTCAGGTAGACACCTCTGTTGGTACCATAATTAAACCTAGTAGAATCGCAGTTGACTTTGCGACCACCTTTGGCCAAGAACGGTCCCTGGTAGGTCGACCGACGCCTGCCCCGCCTGCCCAATGCTTCGGTCTTCTTACGTCCGTTCTCATCAATGATGTCGCGGCACTGTTGTTCACAGAACATACTGCAAATTGGAATGGTTTAAACAAATTTCTTCCATGTCTCCTTACCAACTACCGGCGCCGCCACACCCGGTCGGTCTGTGAGAATTGTCGAGTGTGTAGTTGACGCAAGGGTAGGGCAAGACCGGTTCAAAAACCTTGTTAGGGTTCGGCCTAATTCCTCGAGACTTCAATTTGTACCAACGCTGGTTGTTTTCAAAGGTAGTAATCGGTTTGCTGGCGATCTCAATGAAAGCTTGCAGAGTGTCGAACCGAGTGTTTTCTTCGACCCAAACGGTACCGCCGATTTTGTAACAACCAGGTTTTCCTCTGACCGGTTTAAGCAAGGTTTCCGGGTTCCGTTTGTCCATCTCAGGGAATCGAATTCGTTCTTGGCTGCCTAAACAACAGCGGTTTCTCTACTTTTCTCTCAATTCTTTCTATAGGTAGGAGGGATGTAATGTACGTGACGTGGTGGTTTTTTTTAAAAACCTGTCTTTCCCTGAGGGTGCAAAAAAATTTTAAACTGCGGGAAGAAACTAGCGCTAAAACAATATTATGCGATTTTTAGTTAAAAACAGCCATTTTGGCCAAACTGTCTCAAACCTGCCAGAAAAATGCAAAAATGGCTAAGGTTAGCTTGATAGGACAAAAAAACTCAAACTTTTGTAAGAAAATTCGCATATAACGGTTTTAGGGGCACTGTTTCATGCGAGTGTTTCCATTTATATCCATTCGAAGCTTCATTTGCGATTTTCTTATCGGTCCTGTCTAAGCAGCTGACTGTAGAAAATTATGTCTAGCCCACTTACGGTCAGCGAAGCTACAACGAACATGATTGGAGAGTTGGAATTTGGGTCTCTGGTCGAGAACGGTCCTCCTTCTGCCTGCCCAAGCCGCTCCCAGAAGACACAGCATGAGCGTTGGCAAAAACATTATCAACAGATTTCTAAGACAACCGACGTCACAATGCAACCTGCTCTGCTCTGTACTTCTGCTCTCAGCATTTATTGCAGGACTCGTTTGACCAGTTCTCTTTTGCAGATTACAATTCTCTGCCATAAACCGTTCCCGTGGGTGGCTTGAAAGACATCTGTTTTTGTATAGCCAAAAACCGGTTGTATTTTGCAATCGCACATGTAACAGCCGAAGGGAGGGGGCGTTGCGTTAGGTACATCAGGAGGGGTTCAGGGAGGGGGTTTCGCCACTCCAAAACGCCTGGAATGCGTTTTTTCCACGTTTTATCTAATAATCAGGCTAAAAATGACTATTTTCAACAGCCAAATGGCGTCTCAAAACTAAAAAACAAGCAAAATAATGACTGAACCGGCCTGTAAAAACCACTGTTGCATGCAGTATATATAATTTTAGGTTTCTTTTGGAAATGCACATTCGGTTAAGTTAGGCTAGCGCATAACTCTCTTCCCTGTTGAAAACACAGTATATATATGTATTGTATGTACATACGCAACTACTGTTGCTATGGGTATTTGATTCTGAATTGGGTATGGGTATGGGTAGGTATTTTTTAAAATACCCATACCCGGGTATGGGTATGGGTAGGTATTTTAAAAATACCCGGGTATCGGGTATAAATCGGGTATTTTTTATTAAAATCGCATAAATAAATAAATATTCCCTAAAAATGCCAAATTGTAGTTGGTTTTGCAAAAATAGTTTTTTAAGCTGCTTTTTTGCACAACTGTTATGCGCTCATCAGTGTAGCAATTTTACTTCACAGTTACTAGAACAGTTGTGAATTTTCGAATCCTTTGGTAGATTAACATTGGCAAAAAATGAATCAGCTTCCTGGAGTATAATTTCTAATAGTACTTTCTGACTCTGGGTCACCCACCATCACCATAGTTGTGCAAAAATTTCAGCTTGTTGTAAATACTTCCCTCAACATCAAGACCAACATAGAAACGTTCTAATTATATTCCTTAGCCTTACAACTGTACTTTATCCTCAAAGGGAGCACAAAAATAGAAGCCCGTTTTCTATTGTTTGTAAGTAAACGAGAGGCAAAACACTTACTGTATGCGCGCAAAAGACTTTTTATGTACTGTACGTACATTTGTAACTTCAGCTTCAGCAGACAAATACCATGTTTTATACAGGTGATCCGCCGAAGGGGGACGGGGGTTGGGGGTCTGGCGCCGGCAGGTACCGTTGTCAAGTAAATTAGTTTAGTAATTTACTTACTTTTTAATTTACTTCCACCTCCACAAAATAATTTACTTACTTTTTAATTTACTTTGACCGATTTACCAACAATTTAATTTTATTTTAATTTACTTTCAACTTCTAATTAAATTCTAATTTACTTTTCTATGCAAAAAGTTGCCGAATATACCACAAAATCACCAAATATCTGAGTATGGATTTCTAGTAAACTGATGGCACTATGAACCTAACTCCATCCTTTTGTTAAGCTTCATGTTTTTGGTAAAATCAGTTGTTCAGAAATGCATTATAATTATTTTTTCTAGGAGCAAAGCAACAGATGTAAAGCTTTGGCTAACACTGTAACTTATGGACAGACCGGGATTTGATGAAACAAAGTCTGCCCCCACCCGACTTAGGCCAGACCCCCCGGATGGGGACCCCCTGAAACGATTTTCCCAACCCGCTCCAATTTTCTGGAAAGTAATTTGTTGAGCAAATTTTTGCGATTTTTTACAATTTCAGACACAAAAATAGCCAAAATAGCATACAAAACGGCAAACAAACTGTGTTTCAGCCCAAATTAGCGATTTTTGACGATTTATAGCCGAAAAATTACGATTTTTTTCGATTTTTGAGGGTTTTTAGTGCCCAACCCCTCCCAAAATTTGGGCTTAGATCCCGCGGCCGGCGCCAGACCCCCAACCCCCTCCCCCTTTGGCAGATGACCTGTGATGTGTGTGATGGTTGCACGAAAACTGTAGCTTTACATTGTATACGTAGTATAGGATTCCAAATAAGATTTCAGAGAAATTTGTGTTGAATGATCTGCTGCATTGCAGCTGGGTTTCCATTCTCAACAGCGAGAGCATTTGTACATTCTGTGGTTAAATAGACAGACAGAAAAGGCACATGATCACACAAAAGTTACATGCGAGAGCCCAGACTACCACAGATCAAATAGTCAATGAAGCAAATTACAAGTAAATTAGAAGTAAATTGAAAGTAAATTTTTCAGGCTTTTCGATCTAATTTAATTTACTTTTTACTTGCTTCGCCATTTTCGTCAGAGATTTAATTTGATTTTAATTTACTTGCCATTTAATTTACTCTTCGGAAGTAAATTATTTTCGAATTTAATTTGATTTTAATTTTAATTTACTTGACAACGGTACCGGCAGGAGGAACTGAGCCGAAATTTTTGGAGGGGGTTGGGCACTAAAAAACGCTCAAAAATCGAAAAAATCGCAATTTTTCGGCTAAAATTCGGCAAAAATCGCTAGTTTTAGCTGAAATACAGCTAAAAAGTGCTGCTTTATGGGCGATTTTGGCAATTTTTGTGTCTGAAATCGCAAAAATTTACTCAAAAAATTACTTGCCAGAAAATCGGAGGGGGGTCGGGAAAATCGTCTCGGGGGAGGGGGGTCCCATCCGGGGGTCTGGCCTAAGTCCGGTGGGGGGCAGACCCCCCAGACCCCCTGTTACATGTATGATGTCATGTATACAGTATGTACTGTGAATTTTGCAGTGAGAGATTGAGGTGCATAAGAACCCAGGGCGTTCTTTTCTGAGACCGCAAACATTTTTCAGTAAGATGTTTTCATAGTGTTTTATGCATACAATTTAAAAAACGCTAAAATGCTTAGTTATACAATTCTTGAAACAAATTTTGATGGATAACCAACCATTTCGAAACAGTAAAGTGACTGTTTGATGCATGGCAAAAACTGTATTTCTATTTCTAAACACTTCCTTGAGAGAATTTTTGCAGAGTTTGACAGAAAATTGACGTGTGTTTGCGCGATTTTTTCTAAAAATACCCATTCAAATACCTGGTATTTTTTCAAAAATCGGGTATACCCGGGTATGGGTATTTCAAAAAGTACCCGGGTATGGGTATACCCAATTTCGGGTAATTTTGCTCAAAAATACCCAGTTTCGGGTATGGGTATGGGTATACCCGATCAACAGTATACGCAACGCAGTACTCTACTGCAATTGTCTTAAGGCAGTAATAGTCCTCTAGCTACTACGTAAAAACCCGATTAGAAAATTTGAAACCTAAGAACATACTGTAGTGCCAAAAAAACTGTTTAGTAAAATTTCTGAATGTTTCTAAGATTACACATTACGCATACACCACACGCAATCAATACGCAAATACGCAACCGTAGTTTTTACAATGCGTATACGCAAACTCACGCATTTGTCGCAGTGTTGTTTAGTACCTGATTTTTCAAATGCGTATGCGTATGCATCTATATATTACAAAGAAAACACAACACAGTTCATGTTTCAAACGGCCAAATTGGTAGTTGACTGTCAAAAAGTATCTTTTTCATTAGTTTCTACAGTACTTTGTGTACATCTTC
This sequence comes from Sabatieria punctata, assembly GCA_030248155.1. Classification (NCBI taxonomy): domain Eukaryota; kingdom Metazoa; phylum Nematoda; class Chromadorea; order Araeolaimida; family Comesomatidae; genus Sabatieria; species Sabatieria punctata. Next base: position 33,631 of record JASANB010001213.1, read on the forward strand.
ATACTGTGCGTACATTTTACAGTACATTTTTAAATGTCGGACACACTACCAAGTTTACTCGGGGGTCAGCCAAAACGTTGCAGTTTGCAACGGAAGTTGTGCTGGAAAAGGTCGTAAAACGGGGGTCGGGGGCGCAAAATTTTGAATTTTTGAATTGTCGTAGTTATAGACGGCCCCTATAGGTAAGAGCTGAGCTTCTAAGCGAATTTTAGAAATTAGTGATTTCTGAGCCAGTTTGTTAGTACTGAAGCTGCTAGCAGTACCGGAGTTTACCTATAAGACCGGGTCTTTATAACCGGAAAATGCCTCCCTAAATTTGGGATCAAATTTTTGCACCGTTTTTAAGACCCGGGTCTTGTACTGTAGGTGGAAAATCTATATTTTACAATTAAAACTCGACGTTCTGCTTGAAAAGCATGAAATATACTGGTTTTGATCTTTGCAACAACTGACTGTACGTTTAAGTCTGAATAGCTCAGTTTTAAACAAGTTTTGAAAACTTAGGCAACTTAGGAGCTCCAATATGCTTGCAGCAGCCAATAAACTTATCAAATTAAGAATTTTACCAAGATTACGCAGGTTTTAGAACGATTCTTGAACGACCTGAATTCGAAAACTCCAGATTCATTAGTTATCTTGTAAAAAATGTTCACGAAAACACCATTCTGAACTCAGACCCGGGTCTTATACCTGGAAAATGCCCCTGACAGACCCTGCTTTCTGACCACCTGCTATAAGACCCGGAAAACTATGGAAAACTCCGGTACTTGTATCTTGGCTGCGGAGGGGTCCCTAATTTGTTTTGTCAGGGCGTGGGTGTGGTGAGAGAAATGTCCTTTTCAGCTAGGGGAGCAAGCCTCAAAAACCCCCTTAGTATAATGCGGCTGGGGGTCGTGCCTAAGGCGGTTGGGGCATATCGCCAGACCCCTTGTGACATGTTTTGCAATCACTTTAATTAATAGAAAGGGTGATGCTTCTAAGCAGGCCGCTTTAGGTATAGTATCCCCATTTCCATAATTGCGTACCTAATTCAGTGTTCCCTAATTCGTAAACATGCTAAAGGTCGCGTTCTTGTTTTGTTCCCTACGGCTAGTTATAGGCATAGAAGATGGTATACCTATTTATCTTTCTTTCTTTAAACAAAAATTAACTAAAATTTCTTTCAGACCCCAGAAAATGCCCGGCCTCAAACTCCGGTACGCTAACAACCAAGCGATAGAGTGTAATTTAAATTTGGCGCCAACTTTTCTAGGTTGCATATTTGATGATCAAGTAGAAGGGACGGATTGTCTGAGTGGAGGAAATGCCGTCTGTCTAGCGGCGGGAGCTGATTACTGTAGTGCCGTCACTGGAGAGCCCCCTAAAAGAGTTTGCTGTTTGATCACCGGCACTAGGAAAGTCCGATCGCGTAATCTTCTGTTCTATAAATAATTTGTAATTTATTAACTAATTTTCAAACTATGTAGCTGAAAACCAGAAGAAGGACAAATTAATTAAACTAAGCAATATTATTTGAGCTCAAAAATGTCTACAAATCCAGCTGATTCTGTTATCTCCAAACGTAGAATTAGAATTTATTTACAATTTGTCAGCAACCCAGCATGACTACTTTCAGATCCGGATATTCGAGGTTGTCCGCCGTCGAACCAAGGTAAGAGATGCATATCACGTACACAATAACCTAAGCAGGATTACGTAGGCATACGGGCAAAACTGACTTTTAGGGGTCCCTAATGAGGGCGTATATCTCAGGATCTAAGCAGAGCACAGTAATGAAAATTTCAGCAATCTTTTAAGAATTTATTGATCTTTCATTTAAAAAAGCATTCACTCAAATCCGTTGAGATTTTCAGTTGCTACAGCGGTGGCAAAACTGACTATTAGGGGTCCCTAACAAAAATTTCAATTTTATGTACCGTATTCAGTTGACTCCTAAGCCTAAGTCTGAGCCTAAGCCTAAGCCTAAGCCAAGCCCAAGCCTAAGCCTAAGCCTAAGCCTAAGCCTGAGCCTAAGCCTAAGCCTAAGCCTAAGCCTAAGCCTAAGCCTAAGCCTGAGCCTAAGCCTTAGCAAGAAAGTGATTAATTAATATAGGTACGTATAATAGAGGGACCCCTAAAAGTCAGTTGTTAAGGCAAATCTCAACGGATTTGAATGAATCTTTTTAAATGAAAGATCAATAAATTCTTAAAAGATGCTGAAATTTTCATTAATGTGCTCTGCTTAGATCCTGAGATATACGCCCTCATTAGGGACCCCTAAAAGTCAGTTAAGCCGGCATACGCACAGGCCACACTTTTCGTTCCGGTCCCCAGGGCTGTTTGTACTGTAGAATACGAATTTGTATTTAGAGATGTGCAGGGGCCGGGCCCAAAAATTCGACAGGCGGGCCGGGCCGGGCTAAAATTTGAACCCGCCGGCCGCCGGTCAGTGCTTAGAAAGCAGTGCGCGCAATTTTTTAGGCTGACCGGCGACCGATCAGTTCTTAGAAAGCAGTGCGCGCAATTTTTTAGGCAAACGGCCACCGGTCAGTGCTAAGAATGCAGTGCGCGCAATTTTATTAGGCAAACCGGCCGCCGGTCAGTGCTTAGAAAGCAGTGCGCGCAATTTTTTAGGCTGACCGGCCACCGGTCAGTGCTTAGAAAGCAGTGCGCGCAATTTTTTAGGCAAACGGCCACCGGTCAGTGCTTAGAAAGCAGTTCGCGCAATTTTTTAGGCAAACGGCCACCGGTCAGTGCTAAGAATGCAGTGCGCGCAATTTTTTAGGCAAACGGCCACCGGTCAGTGCTAAGAATGCAGTGCGCGCAATTTTTTAGGCTGACCGGCCACCGGTCAGTGCAGAAAGCAGTTCTTGACCAAACACCAAATTCCCTGACTTTTCCATTACTCCCTGATTTTTAAGGTCCCACACGAACCCTGTATACTAATACGCACTGAATCTGCATAAGACAGGAACAAGAAGCAGCGGCATTTTACCATATCTACATATACAGTATCAGAGAGACCGCGTGAGCGAGCGCATCTCTATAGATGTTTAGTTTAGGTCTACTGATGAAATTTAATAATGTAGGAATTGTGTAGCGATTTGTTCAATATTCGTCCTATTTTGTTTTAATTATATCTACTTTAAAGGTTGCATATTCGACGACGAAATTTTTGGATCTGACTGCACGCAGAACGGCAACCACGCCTGTTTCGAAACCGGGGGCGACTATTGCAGCGCCTGGTTCGGTTACCCCCCTAGAAGAGTCTGCTGCAAAGTGGCCAAAACAGAGCGAATCACGCTAACATCAACGCCAGATCACACCTGTCCAGACACCATGTCTGGTCTGTTTTAGAACATATGTAGCGTAGCGCTATTAAACTTTTGTTTGCTTGTAGGCTGCATATTCGACGACTTCATCAACGGTGCCGACTGTTCGCAGAACGGAAATGTAGATTGTGTGGCTGCTGGAAGTGATTACTGCAGTGGCTGGGTACGCGATGCAAATGGAAAGGCTAAGCGAATCTGCTGCGACATCAGTGGTGAAGTCCCACATGGACCCTCAGAAGCCGGTAGGTGCCAGTTTCCCCCACTGGACAACAAGCCACAGGTAAAGTGGAAGAATAATCAATAGTTTCTTTTCTAGATGGAAAATTGGCTTGTCCTCAGAGTCACAACGGTACTTTTGTATTTTTGCTCTTGGATAGAACTGAGCGGAACCGATTCAGGTTGTATCTTCGATGACATAGTCAATGGAACCGACTGCACCAAGGAAGGCAATTTGGCTTGTCAGAGAACCGGCAGCGACTACTGTTCTGCCTTTTTTGGAACGCCTGCTCGACGCGTCTGTTGCAACATTGCCAAGGACGATCAAGGTTGAGCAGATTGTCCAATTTTTAATGTCCTGCTATTTGCAGACAACAAAATAGGCAAAGCAGAGTATCAACGTACGTGTCCTGCCACTAACCAAGGTCGCAAGTCAACCATTCAGCCTTGTCTGTCCATGTTGTGTGAGAGCAAAAGTATTACAGGCTGCATTTTTGATGACGAGGCTGAGGGAACGGAGTGCACCTTTGGAGGCAACCTGGCCTGTCATGCCATCGGTTCGGACTACTGCAGTGCAGTCTTTGGTTCGCCCCCTAGACGTGTCTGCTGTCGAATCAGTGGTGCATCAAGCTCCCACAAATCAAGTAACAGAATCGTTTTGTCTAGTCTGTGAATAGCACTGAATTGATCGGTTCAGATCCAGACATCAGAGGCTGTCCTCCTCAGAATCAAGGTTGTTTATTCGATGACAACATCCACGGAGCAGACTGCACCTCAGGAGGCAATAGTGACTGTTTCAAAGCTGGTGCAGACTATTGCAGTGCCTGGTTTGGCCATCCACCCAGAAGAGTGTGCTGCAAGATAGCACGCATGTCCTCTACCAACTTACTGCAGGGTTGGTTGGCTTGCTGTATACGTAAGTGTTATCTATCCATTTGTTATAGGCCTATACAGTGAGACATGTCCAGTGTTTCACTCAGGATGCATTTTCGATGATATTGTGCATGGAGCAAACTGTACACTGGAGGGCAATGAAGAATGTATCGCTGAAGGAGCTGATTACTGCGGAATACCGATTCATGCACATGGATACGAGAATGCCAGGTTCTGTTGTTCCATAGCTGGAGTTCGCGGATCTGCACCTGCTGATGGAGGTGAAATTTGGTTTCAAAGTCCTGCACATTTAAACGCTTCAGTTTTAGATGGTTCCCTAGCCTGCCCTGTTCAAAATTCTGGTAGGAAGAATCTATTTTAAGTTTCTACTTGTTCACCATGCCTTCTGCCACAGGATGTATTTATGACGATCTAATAGATGGAACCCCTTGCACCGTGGAAGGAAACGAAGCATGTGCAGCAGTGGGGGCAAACTACTGTGGTGCCTTCATTGGCACCCCACCTCATAGAGTTTGTTGTCGGATCACTGGAAAAAGTAGTTCCGTTTGCTAATTATTTTAAGTTCTTTCACACATTTTTAGCTGATCTGCGGTTCTACTTACTGATCAGTATCACTACATCGTGTTTTGTACTGATCATTATGATAATAATTTTCTTGCTTTGGTAAGTTGCACACAGGAAGCAACTGTGACGGAGTCCTAATAGAAAGACCATTATTTCAGGTATCACTACAACAAGAAGCGACAGAACGCGCTGCTTTGGCGCATAGAACTCTACCAAATACACAAGTACGACAGGACAGAGGTAAAGCCACGATTGACGTGCACAGTAGTGGACGTTTCAACTGATTTAGAGCCGAACAGCTGCGGGCAGTCAGCAAAGCTTGAGCAGCACATCATCAGCCGGATCAAAAGTTTCTGCTATGACGTCACTGAGCAGAACCAGCACAAAATACACAAACTATGACATTTACATTTACAAAGGGTCTCCCGTGGCAGTTCAGAAGTACACAAACTTGGCCATGCGTGACAAAGACAAAAAGGAGTTTGTCCATGTAACTTGGATTGAATGCCAGAGCAGTCTAAAGCCTTGATTATTGCCTTTAGATGCGTGATCTGACTCACGACAATGTAAACGAATTCCTGGGCATCTGCACTGATGGCTTGCATCTACTGGCAGTGTGGAAGCTGTGTCCCAAAGGATCTTTGCTAGACTTGTTTGAGAAGGACAACCTCAAACTGGACTGGGTGTTCAAATATTCTCTGATCAGAGACATGGTGGAGGTTGGTTGGTATATCCTTCACTCTCACGAAAAAGTCCAGGCTCTTTAGGGCATCGATTATCTAGTCAAGTCGCCCTTGCGCGGACATGGTCAATTGACCTCTAAATCTTGTCTGCTGGACAGTCGTTGGCAACTGAAGATTGGAGACTACGGCTTGACCTGTCTGCGAAACACCAACCAACAAGCTTCATCTGGTCAGTGAACAATCACCAACGTAACGTCATGTCATCTAGAGATTTCAGAATTGCTCTGGCGCTCTCCCGAACAGTTGCGCGACCCTGCAATGTCATTTACAGTGCAGTCAGACATCTACAGCATGGCCGTTATCATGTCTGAAGTGCTCTGCCGTAGTCAAGCTTGGTCATCACTGGAAATTTCCCCAGATGGTATTATGGCTTCATTGTCCCTCAGCAGACAGGACCTAGCACTTCAGAGATCATCTACCGAATTCGTAAGGGCGAGAGCCCGCCGTTTCGGCCAGTGACCGATCTGCCAGCCAACACTGACGTAAACCCACTGATTCTGCAGCTGATGAGAGACTGCTGGGAAGAGAATCCACACAGCCGACCTCCTATTAGGACCATACGACATAGTCTGAAGACAATGATGCGAGGAAGGTGAATGACATGCTAATCAATTGAAGGCTATTACTGGCTTTCCAGAAGCACCAATCTGATGGATCACGTGATGCAGATGATGGAGCAGTATGCCAGCAAGTTGGAGGCTGAAGTCAGCGAGCGCACTCAAGAGTTAGCTGAGGAGAAGCGAAAAGCAGACATCATGCTCTATCGAATGCTACCACGGCGAGAAACACCAATTACTGTATTTCTGTCCACAATAATCACTGTGTTCAGAAGTGTGGTGGAGAAACTGAAGTCTGGTCAGGCAGTCGACCCAACAGTCTATGACAAGGTGACCATTTTCTGCTCGGATTTGGTTGAATTTACCGCTCTCACGAGCAGAAGCAGACCTAGTGACACAGTGACCATGCTTAATGAACTTTACAGCGTTTGCGAATCGATCATTGATCAGTATGATGTTTACAAGGTCGGTTCGCTGTGGCTTCATGAATTCGGTTCAATATTTAGTTCTGTTTTCTTTTCAGGCAGACAGCAGTACTGACGGTTATCTGTGTCTTAGTGGTCTGCCGACCCCCAATGGAGACAAACATGTCCAGCATATTGCTGACATGGCCCTCACATTGAAAAGCACCGTGAACAGCTTGAAAATCGCTCATCTGCCTCATGACAAGTATCGAATCAGAATGGGAATTCATACCGGTAGCAGAGTACAGAAGGAGCTTGCGAATAGATGGTGAGTGAGTAGTATGCAAATTTTAGGGCCAGTGGTTGCTGGAGTAGTGGGTCTGACTATGCCTCGTTATTGCTTGTTTGGGGAAGCCATTTTGATGACGGTTAAATTGGAAGCCTGCTGCAAAGGTACGTAAGTCAAGTGTTTTCTAAATCATAATTAGGGGAATACTATTAGTACTAAGTTCAGCTAACCATATCCACATTTCTGAAGAAACTAATCATTACTTGACGAAGAAAATTGGTGGTTACAAAACTACAGCAAGGGGTGACGTGTTGTTAAAGGTACAAAATAAACAGAAACTGTAACGTAATTTTCTGCAGCAAGGTTTACAGGGAATTGGTGTTAAATCAACTTTCTGGTTGGACCGCCCTTCAAATCAGGAAGATGACGCAGTGGATTGAAATTTTTTGTGCACTTCTCTTCAAATGGGTGTTTGTGTGTAGCAGCAATCTAGGCCCGTTTTGTTAGATTGAATTCAATGGTGGTTGCTGTGTACTTTTATTTCGCTCCCCAGACCAAATTTGGCTGTTTTTTAGTGATAGTGGCTCTGCTGCAATTAGTTTTTTCTGCCGGGCCCCAGCCGTTTTTCACACGTGCGAAACTTAATTTGAGAAATTTTGTTGCGCGTTTAGGACTGTAATCGTTGTTAGTGTTGGTTTATTGCTATGATTGTGCGTCTGTGTGTGTAGTTAGTATTGCATGCAGAGTATTTCATAGGAAAGTAAGGGAAGTCTCAAAAATCTTTGATTCGATTTTGTTTGATGCGTTTTAACTGGAAGCCCCATTTAGTGTAATTTTAGAATCAATAAATCTCCATAGCATCTTTTTGCATACTGCGATGAGTGTGTACATTGTTACGTACTTATATGCCGAACATTACTACCGACTACAATCTTTCATACTATTTGTTTCAAACAGAAATAATTGGCTTTGAAAAGTTTCGCGGTGACTTTTCCAATATTTATGACCACAGCTGTCTGTTTGCCCAAACCACAATGAAGTTCAATCACCAAAAGGCGGTGCAATCAAAAGCGGAGCGAGTTCAAAGGACAGCTCGCGCAGCTGCGTTGCATTTATGAATGGTTCCTTTCTATCGAACCTAGCTGACAACTTTTCCAGTTCAAAACCAAAATTTTATACGAATTCTTACGATCATAATGAATTTAGTGAAGCAAAGTATTTATTTATAAGTTTTCTAGTGGGAATAGTGCCAATTTGGTTTCAGTCCATAATTCTATCAGCAATCTGATCCACTTTTTGTCTTCCATTTAGCAATTATCTTGCAGCACTGCTACAGTTGATGTCCGACCTCAATCAGACATGGTCGTTCCACCTTCCAGTGTGTGCTTTTCCAAGAGACTATAGTGACATTAGATTTGCTGTGGTCAACTTGGCAAGTTTTGTGGCATTCTGTGGCATTGTCTTCAACGGGATTCTGTTTAAAACCTTTTTCTATTCTCTTCAAACCGAGCCCATTTCAACTATTTTGGCCTGTCTCGATGCCACGCTGTGTCTCTGCTATATGTCCTTGTTCGGAATGGAAGCGTGGGCGCACTACTTGCGCATAAAATTTGCATACGATGCTTGGTTCGCTTGTGGTCTGTACTGGTTTGCCATAAGCCGTGCTGTTCAACTGGCCATTCCACTGATGTTGATTCTGACTACACTGCAGCGATTGGCCAAACTGACAGATAGACTGTACATCTTCTGGAGGTGTTGAGTTTGCTTGTTTTAATGTTGTTGCAATTAATGCATCGTAATTAGCGTGTTCTGTCATTTCAGCGTTCTGCATTCGAAAGTAGGAGTGAAGGTTGCGGCAACAGTTTTGCTTGTACTATCAGTACTTCGTGCTTTTCCCACCATTACTAGTGTGGCAGTGGTTTCACATGCAAACTGTACTGACTACTTTGGCAGCAAGGAACTATGGCCAACACCGCTGGGAAGAACCAGCACTTACAGACGATTTGAGGCGGTCACTACATTTGTCCAAGTTTTGAGTTCCTTTGTTCTGCTCCTTACACTCAATTCTCTGATTGTTGGCAAGTTACGAAATGCCAGGAAAAGCACGCAGCAAGAAATAATTCGTCTGACTGATGCTGTAAGTAATATTACTGGAACCAAAGTTTGCCGATTAGTGTTTGAACTTGTTTTAGACTGACATAAATGCCTTTGTACTGGATGTGGTAGCAGAAGCTCTAAGGCAACAGCTGGAACAAGCAGCGTTAAACGAAAGAAATGCCATGCTAACTATGGCAGTGATTGTCTCGACCCATCTGGTCTGCAATACCCTTCACCTTGGCTTGTCAGCATATGAAACCTGGCGCAGGGACTTGATTGAAACATCTTCCCAGTGGTATGCAATAATATTTTTCCTTAGTCTGTCCATTTGCGTGCGATTTTATAGGCATGATTTGTATACTCTGGCTTGTGACATCATCAGCTTCTTGTTTATGCTCTGCAGTGCACTGCGCTTGCCGATTTACTACAAATTTAACCATAAACTACGCCTTGAACTGCAGATCAACATCTGTTGCTGGCGCAAAAGCAAGCCAAGGCAATGCCATCAATGGTCAGAGCCCTCAACCAATCTGCGTTAGACAAATGTACACACTAATTACGATGTGATCCCGGTGGCTTGATTTATTATTAAAGGCTTAAGGTTACATTACGCTATATCTGTTTATTTGGCTGTGCAAACAGCTGGGAGTTAAAGCGTGCGTAAGTGCTTAGCTAGTGCAAAATCGAACTTCTTGAAAATTAATTTCAAATTGAGTGGCCGTTTTCGGTCTTAAATTTCAGTCCACTTTTTGCCGTTCCCCCGCGTCACTGGGCTTAAGTCATTAGAGTTAATTTTCCAGAAGGGCGCTTCCGGTTTTAATGAGCTTTTTCTGAGCACCAGTCTGTACCACACACCGGTCAGAAAAGGTACAACAAAAAGAAGCTAATCTTTTGTAGAAATGCGGCCAGCTAATAGGCGGCAATTTAGTTTGACCGCCCGTGACTCTGCAGGAAAGGTGGAATCAATATTAGCGCTCAAATATTAGCCTAAACTGACATTGACGCCATTTTAGTGTGGCCAAATTAGCACCCGAGGGTTCAGTAACTGCGTATATAGTATATATGACGCTATGGGCTGGCTTGAATGGACCGGTTGGTTTGCATGTCAACAAGCGCTCGCGGGCCTCTTGGGCGGAAAGGCGCGCGTAAATTTAGCCACGCAAATTTACTCCAATTTGTGGCTCTTTGTCAAAGCTTTACGACTAGCTTAATTGGGTTATACTGCTGCAGACCCCGGCTTGAAACGCCAATTGATAAACATGGAGCCTTCCAACTGGACTGATCTCTACGAAACCGACTGTGCTTATGAGAGAACCTTCGGCACACTTAGGTTGGTGCTTTTGGGTCTGGCCAGCCTTGTAGCACTTATTGGAATGGCTTTCAATATCGTTCTAATGGTGGCATTTGGCCGTCACCGGGACTGGAATTCTACCATCTTAGCAGCTTTTGACAGTCTGCTTTGTGTGTCATATTTGACCTTGATTGGCGCGGAAACCTGGGTTCACTACCTGAGAACAAAAAGCATCTACTATCTGTATTTCTTCTACCTACCATTCGCTTTTGCTACCAGCAGAGGAGTGCAGCTAGGCATACCTCTTATGCTCATGCTAACACTGCTCTATCGCTGGCTTCTTCTTGTCAAAAACAATACAATGGCGGCCAAGTATCTGTTCAGAAGTTCTAATTCTGATAGATTTTTATCCAAACACTTTTAGGTTCTTCACCTCAAACATGGGCGCAATAGGTCTCAGTTTCTCAGTATTCGCCTTAGCGAGAGGCGTGCCAGTCTATATGGCCATCAGAGTGGAGCACCTGGATAACTGCAGCGACTACTTCCGCACCAGAGAACTGTATGCCACCTCATTCGGTCAAACTCGCAACTACGTCACTTTTGAGCTGGTGCTCACTTGCATACAAACGTTTGGCTCATTCTTTGGATTGCTGTCACTAAATTGCGCCATTATCGCCAAGCTACGACAGGCCAGAAGGGAGCGGCAGCGAGTTATGCACAAAGCTCTGGCCGCTAGACAGCGGAGACATGCTTTAGTAGGTTGTTGTTGAGTATTAGTATTCACTTAGCTGTGGCAAATTTGTTCACTTGCAGGGCAATTACAATCAGTTCATGGCCACAATAGTCTCTGGAGCGTTGGAGCGTGAAATCCATAAAGCGGCAGTGCAAGAGCGCAATGCCATTTCCACAATGGCCATCATAGTGTCTACCTACCTAGTGTGTAATTCGTTTCATCTGCTTGTGGTCAGCTATGAAACTTGGGGACGAGCTCTGATCAGTCAAGGAGATCAGTGGTCTGTTCTGTTTTGTTCTTTGCAACATACTGTACGAAGTGCTTTATTGCATTTTTGAGGAGTGACCACTACACAGTGGCCTGCGACGTAGTCAGTTTCCTGTTCATGCTGTGCAGTGCTATAAGACTGCCGATTTATTGCAAGTTCAACAAGCTGATTCGCCGAGAAGTCAAGAAGCTGTTGTGTATGTGCTGGCGCGGCGAGAGGTCCGAACAGTTGCACGACACTCGCATTTTAAACGGAGAAGTGCAGTCGGCAGCTGAACTGCACGGCAACAAATCCCCAACTGCAGTGACAGTTCAGAAAGAAATTTCGGTCGAATCTAGTCGTCGCTCGTCCTCCCTTCCCCTTATTCCTTGTGTATAATCTGAGTGTAGTTCGTCTGCTCGAATTAACTGCATTGTTCTCACTGAACTCTCAACCCCATAGGACATGCATCCGTTGAGGTATACATAGAACCTGCATTAAATGAACTCTTGTTGGGATAATCGCCATACATGTACTAGGAGAGGAGGGTTTGGGGCTTACCCCTAGCTAGAAAGGCCAACACACCACTCACCACGAGACAGTTTAGGGAAACCCCGGCCCAAAAATACAAGTACTAGTAGTGGCTCCAGTACTAACAAACTGACTCAGAAATCACTAATTTTTGGTTTAAAATTCGCTTAAAAAGCTTTGAAAACCGAATGGCGTTTCTGCTGCTGATATTTAAGAGGAATGTGTGTTTTTGGAAGTCTTTTTATCGTTTTTTTTGCTTGTTTTTAGCTCTAAAACGATATTCGGCAGCTTCAAATAGCGATTTTTTGCCTCCTTGCTGAGAAAAACGTGTTCTAAAAACGCATTTCCATACCCCTCTGGGCAAAACCCCCTCCACCATTTAAATTTACCGCCAAAATTTGATTTCCCGCCGGAAATTTGCCCTATTCCGGCCTCGCCGGAGACCTGGCCTCCCCCTGACCGACCTGCACATATGCCCCCCACCACCCACCTGACGAAAACCCCCGGCCCGGACCTGTTACCAGGGCTGTTTGTTTTCCGGAAAAAAAAGTCAAGCGGTTTTTTTCCGTTTTTTTTCCAAAAGTTGTTTCCAAGATGACAGAAAAAAATTTTAACAATCGCTTTTTATTGCAGAATTCAACGAAATAGCGTGAGTTTCATTACAAAATGCACTAATTTCATCTTTTAGAGTAGTAATTTGACTTTAAAACAACGAAAATACAATAATAAAAGTTGCCTGAAAATGGTACCGGTATTTTTTGCCAAAATCAGCTAAGTTATGTAATGGAAATGCTTGTAAGGCTTCTATTAACGTAAATTCAAAGCATTTGAAGCGAATTTAACCAGTTATTGTGTCTATTTCCTTTAAAATTGTGGTTTTTTTTTTCCTGTTACATGTTGATAATGGCCAACGCCATAAAAGGTTATATAATTATAAAACTTCGGTGATTTCATTTATTATAATCACTTCTAATGACTAATCGATTGGTGTACGGACGTTATCTGTTATCCTGGAGTTATCCCCCAGTCAACACATGCCGAAAACGTTTGTATAATAATATTGTGCTATGACTATGATATGAGCAAAATTTAATTATATAAGTTTTGTACATTTCTACTCAGACAGCATAAAATAAAGGAGAATAGTTCAGGCGCCCCACATCTTGCCTCTCAAAGCCATGTCGTACTTATTGAAGAAAGCCGAACAGTTTTGCATGTTCCATCGCGTCACCATCTCCCAGTCGAACACGTTCCTGTTCTCGCGTGCTATTTTCTTTCGTTCTGCTTCTTCGGCTAGCATCTGTTCGTAAGTGACGAACCGCGCCATAAATTTCATGCGACCCGCCACGTCTGACAGAAACGCTTGCGCCTGCAAGTTTGAAATCAGGGCTGTTTGTTTTCCGGAAAAAACTCAAGCCGTTTTTTTTCAGTTTTTTTTCGTTTTTTTCCCGAAAGTTATTTTCCGAGATGACAGAAAAAATTTTTAACAATCGCTTTTTATTGCAGAATTCAACGAAATAGCGTGAGTTTTATTACGAAATGCACTAATTTCATCTTTTAGAGCACTAATTTGATTTTAAAACAACAAAAATACCATAATAAAAGTTGCCTGAAAATGGTACCAGTATTTTTTGCCAAAAACAGCTAAGTTATGCCAGGAAAATGCTTGTAAGGCTTCTATTAACGTAAATTCAAAGCATTTGAATCGAATTTAACCAGTTATTGTGCCTATTTCCATTAAAAACTTGCTTGAGATTTTTCCCGCTTTTTAGTTTTTTTCCGAGCCCCTAGGAAAAAAACCGGTTTTTTTTTCAAAAAAAAAACGAGAAAAAAACCGAGCCAACAGCCCTGGTAGAAATACTGTCTGTCTGTCTGTCTGTCTGTCTGTCTGTCTGTCTGTCTGTCTGTCTGTCTGCGATGGGGGACGGGGGTCTGGCGCCAGTCTGAGATCTGATTCTATGTAGAGAGGGATGGATTGGGTAGTAAAAAAGTTCAAAAATCGCCTCGCCATCTTACGGTAAAAATCGTCAAATCAAAATCGATAATTTAGGCTCAAGTACAGCTAAAAAGTGTTATCTTATGGGCGATTTTAGTGAGAGTATTTCAAAAAATATCGTAACAAAATTTCTGAAAAAATTTATTGTCAGAAAATGTGTTTGGAGAAAAATCGTCTTGGGTGGTCCGAGACCGTTGGGTCCGGTCTAAGTCGGGTGGGGGTAGAGACACCCTGTAGATTATGGTACACCACAACAAACTACAGAAATCCTAGGTTGCAATAAAAGGTAGAAAACAAATTGTACCTCGTCCTCAGTCAGTTCGCCGCCAACTTCCAAGATAACTCTGCCGGGTCGGACGGGCGTGACGTAGTACTTGATTTTGCTTTTGCCTCCGCCCATTTTAGTGCCCTGAGGGCGTCGGCTCTTTGGCAGCCAGGGGGGCTCCAGTCTCCAGACTGCGAACCGTCTGCGGAAAATGTTGGCATTCACAATCCGGCGAACGTCGTCGAACTGTTCTGGACGCATTATTCCGCCGGTCTCCGCCTGAAAGAACGCTTCCAATCAGTGCTCCAACAACGACATTACCAGACTAAGCCAACACTCACCTAGCTGGGTAAGGAACCGTATTTCAGTGCACAGGTCACAGTTGTTAAAAAAGGCCAAAAATTTTAGCTTTTCTTTAAATTTAAAAAAACTTTTTTTTGATTTTTGAAAATCGTCTTAAATGGGTCCAGCATGTTAGTACAGGTACTTACAACAAATGTTCCACTTTTGCACCTCAAGTCAGTTAAGAAACCTGTTCGAAAACGACAATACAGGTCTAATAAACACTGTCTGTAACTGCATAATTTCACCGAAAATTGTCTTTAGAATTTCTAGGTGAATCCTAAGGAAGGATTTCTTAAGCAGTCGCTGTTAGGCTCAACGCAAAAGAAGTATTATGCAGGTTGCTGCATAAAATGTTGGCTGCTTCCAAAGAATTTACAAAAAAAATTGCATGAATGTGTTGAATGTACGTGAATTTTCCCACTTTTCCCTTTAATTTGCATATTGATTTTGCAAAAAAAATTTTTTTGAGCCTTCAAAAACATTTTTTTAAAGTCTTTTTGACCCAACAACTGTGGCACAGGTAGCCTTATTTTATTACAGTCAGGCACTTAACGCCGTTTATTCTAACGGCGCCAAGATATGGCACCCCACGTTTGGGGACTGTCCATACATGTAATGAATGTAGCTGGGTTTTCGGCTGGGGGGAGGATTTCTCTGATCCAAAGAGGGTGTCAGGGCTATGCCCAAAGGGGTTTCCAAAGTTTGTTGTCCAAAGGTGGGTTTCGACGACCTTTTCAGGGTTCGTGCGGCTTTTGCATGGCAAAATTCGTTGACCTTTCCCTGACCAAAGTCAAATTCCCTGACCAACCGGTGTGAGGAAACTCCGACCAGCATGAAAAAATGTTGAAAAATTGGCTTTGAAAAACGCATTTAAAAGGCATTCTGAGGGCAAATGTTCAGTTTAAGTACTAGTAGAAAGTCAGAAGTCCGATACTCAAAAAGGGTGGTGTGTAAGGTTTAAGCAGGACCATTTGGTGGCGAGATGTTTCTACTGCTTTCAAATTTTTCGATGACCAGACACCAAATTCCCTGACTTTTCCACGACTCCTGACTTTCCAGGTCCCGCACGAACCCTGCTTTTAGTGAAAAAAATCAAATGTTTTATTAAAAACGTGCAAAAAAGCTCTATTTTAATACAGCTAAAATGCATATCTGGAACCCTATTCAGAAGTTTTTTTGAAACCAAAATTAGGGCTCTGAAACCCGGTTTAGGGTTTCTGAGACCCAAATTAGAGTTCTGGCCTGACTGTATTAAACTTTTGATCATAGATAAGAAAAAAAGGTAATTACTGGCACACAATTTATTAGAATTTCAGACAATAAAATTGCTAAAATCGCCTGTAAAACAGCACTTTTTAGCTGTGTTTGTTGAGCCCAAACTAGGCATGTTTTGCGATCTTTAGCCTAAAATTGCAGTTTTTGAGCGTTTTTTAGTATACAACCCAATTTGAGCTCAGACCCCTACCCCGTTCCCCGTTCAGACCTGCTACACGTGTCCAATACAGATTACTTAGTTTCGCTCGCTCTCAGCTGAGCAGGAAGAAAGAACTTACGACCACTCCGAATTGTTTGTACAAGAGTTCTGTGTGCACCACTTCGGGGATGCGGGATTCGATGTTCCTGCCGCGATCCTTCAGATAAACCGCCACTCCGCTGCCCAGCACCGTCGGTGGCGGAGTTTTGGGGACTACAGGCAATTTAAAGTCGCCCTTCGGCCAGATCACATCTGAAACCATCTTTGTCTATCACAGGCAACGCTTAGGTGATATTAAGAGCCAGTCCTCTGATTCGATCGAGTCTTGGTATTCAATGTTGAAAATCGGACTTTCGCGTAGAGAGCTGTTCATTGGTGAGACATACGTGAGTTAAACTGAATGAAAGGTGAAAAAGTAAGGCATGTGCAATGGCGTAGCTAGGAATCGAACCCAAAATCTTTGGACTGCCGGTCCAGTGCTCTAACCACTAAGCTACACGCCGATGCCAGACCAACACCTTAAACTCAGTATTTGAGAAAGCTAGTCAGTTATGAAAAAACCTGCATGTAAAGGGATTATGGATTTGACGCTCCATTCCCGAGATACAAGACACCAACAATCTGCTCGCTAACTACGGGACCAACATTTTCAACTCTAATTTCTTTCGTACTAATAAGAGTTGATTCTTCAAAATTGGTGGTTTTATGTAACTTTTAGAGTAGGTTAAGAATTTTTGTCGAAATTTTATTTTTTAGTAAACAATTTTTCGCGACCACCTTTGACCAGCCCTAGCTCGACTGGAACAACCTACACAGTACTTTCTATTTCACAACTTCGTAGTGCTATCAATTTGCTACAGTTTGGTGTAAACGAGTTCGGGTTTCGGTCAGAGGTTGGCGAGAAATTTCCATTACATTTACGAAAACCATGTATATTTTTACCATGTAACAGGTCATCCGCCGAAGGGAAGCGGTCTGGTGGGGTCTGAACACAAATTGTGGAAGGGGGTTGGGCACAAAAAAGCTCAAAAATCGAAAAAAATCGCATTTTTCGGCTAAAAATCTTCAAAAATCGCTAATTTGGATTCAAATACAGCTCAGCAGAAGTACTGTTTTACAGGCGATTTTGGCAATTTTTGCTCAAAAGATTACTTGCCAGAAAAATCGGAGGGGCAGGTCGGAAAAATCGTCTGGTGGGCCCCGTCCGGGGGGTCTGGGCCAAAGTCAGGTGGGGGCAGGCTCCTGTATTATTTTTATCAGGTTTTTACCAGGAAGCAAGAGATTATTGCACTGTTTTGGCTAGAGTTGTAAAAAAAATTTTTTGAAGGCCAAAAAAAAGCTTTTTTTATGAAAATTTTTCATTTCGAAATTTTTTTTTTCAAAATTTTTTCCTAGCATGAAATATAGCTTGTAGGAGATGCAAGGATGCATCAGAAGCAACTTTAAATGCAAAAGCTGATACTTTGGTTCAAACATAGTGTTACAGCCTGAGAGTCGATATTCTACCTGCAGCGTTGCTCTCAGAGTGGCTGCTGCCCTTCAAAACCTATTTTTATGCTTAGAATAGGCAAGAAATTGATAGAACTGCACTTCTAATGTATATCTGAGGCTAAATTCGGCGATTTCCCCCCAAAATTTCCATACTGTGAATAAAATAAAAAATTTTCGAAATGGGCCTTCAAAAAAAAGCTTTTTTTAAAAAAAAAGCCTTTTTTTAAAAAAAGAGCCTAACAACACTAGTTTTGGCCATTCGGCGGCACATTTCTCCCATGGTCGTAGCCCCAAATGCTTTATACAAAGCTGTAGCAAATTGATAGCGCTACAAAAACTATGAAATAAAATAAAAAATACTGTGTAGTGTAGGGAGTTCCAGTTCCAGGCTAGGGCCGCCCAAACCTAAAACCCCAATTTTGAAGTGCCAACTCTTAACTAGTACGAACGAAATTCGAGTTGAACATTTTGATCCCTAGTTAAGCGAGCCCGTTTTTGGTGGCTTGCATCTCGGGAGTGGAGAGTCAAATCCATAAACCCTTCGCAGGTTTGGACAGCTCTCTACGCGAAAGTTCCATTTTCAACATGGAATAGGGGAAAGACTCGATCAAATCAGAGACTGACTCTTTAATCTTCCAAGCACTCTACAGCTGTTGAACGTCGCCTTTTTTGGCGAAGTCATGTCCCATGCCATATGAAAGTGCCGGTATGAAACAATAAAGATACGAGAAATGACGGAACTGAATGAAGTAAATAGATAAATGAACGCACGATCGTATGTGGCCGGTTTGGGGATGAACTTCATAGACCTGCTGACCAGTGGAAAGACCACATCCGGAGTCCATAGAAGTGAACGACAACTCTGACAGAGCATCTCTGAATATACAGTTGAGAGATTTATTATTAACTTCAATTTCCCGCTTCGCAGACTTATTGCATGTCTTCATGATTTTTTTATCTAAGCCCAAAAATCTTCATTAGAAAATACAGGGTCCGTAAAAAAACACAAACCTGGGGATTTTTTTATTGTACCAACCGAAAATCTCAACCGAATTGACTGAATCTTTTTAAATGAAAGTTATTAAGATAGCCGTGAATTTTCCCACGTTTTGCCTTAATTTGCATATTGATTTTTCAAAAACCTTCAAAAAAGCTTTTTCAAAGAAGTTTACAAAAAAATTTTGCCCCTAACAACTGTGTTCGCAGGCTAAATTGTATTTCAGAATTGAAAAGAGCAGACGTTTCCATTCTAACAACTGCGTCACTCCGCGTGACACCGTTTCTTCGCAAAAACTTGACCAACATGGCCGATATACTTTATCGGTCTGTCGCTCGTGAACGCCTGCGCCGATATTGATGGGACCGGTGTAATTCTAATGGGAAAGAAACAGATTTTCGGGTCGGCATCGGGAAAACGGAAGGAGGCCGATTACCCACCCTCACTCTACTAGGCGTTGCCGCCCATTCGGTCCAGGTCTTTGTTTAACGCACGGCGCGCCGATGTTATCTGATCTTGCCTGCCGTGCTGGGGAGATCACTCGAATTGTAAATTTTGAACAAAGACGACTAGGGATGGGACTGGTATTATTATACGGTTGCCGAAGTCTTTCAAGCCATCCTAGACGCCCATGCCCCAGCAAAGCTAGTCAGAGTGAAGTACGGTAGCTATCCCTGGGTAAACGGAGAAATAAGAGCTTGGATGAGGTTGCGGGACCAGTTTCTCTCAACCGCTATTACAACCCGAGAACATGAGGACTGGTGTGACTACAAAAGAGCTCGAAACTTTACCACATCGCTTTTCCATGAAGCTAAACAAGCCTACTTTCGGTCAAAGTTTGAGCAGTCAGGAGCAAACTCTCAGAAACTGTGGAAAACTGTTCGAACGATCTTGCCAAACCGAGCAGCCAACTCTCTTTCTCTGGGCCAAACCGAAGATCAAAACCGTGCTACTTCCTTCAATCGATTTTTTGCCCAGGTTGGTCAGGCAACAGCACAAGCAGCGACCCCAAACGATGCTCGGATGAACCCTGAGCAAGTAGCAGTGGCTATTCCACCCACAGCTGAGAGATTTGAGTTCAAACAATTCAGTTACTCTGAATTCGTTGCAGTCATCAGATCTCTGCCGAAATTCAAAGCACCTGGGATGGACGGAATAAACGGTCTTGTTGCAAATCTATCGCTTCCTGTCATCGGTGACTTGCTCTACCAGATCTTCAATTTATCCTTGAAATCTGGTGTTTTTCCTGCAGTATGGAAGACTGCAGTTGTTATTCCTGTCATACATGTGCATGGGGGGTGCCCAGGGGGGGTCAGGGGGGGACAAAAATAAAAATCTACCAAACGTTGCTAGAGGCTGCTAGAAAGCTTCCAGATGCGTTTTTAAGCCACAGAAACCAATTTTGTCAACTACGCAACTACGCACCCTTCCTCCAGGCAACTACGCACCAAATCCGAAATTTTGGCAAAATTTCACCCAAAATATCGATTTTTTGACAAAAGTATTGTTGGAAATCCGGTTTTTTGAGCAATTTTTGTTAAAAACTCAACTGTAACTAGTAAGTTTTGAATTTTAAGTGAACTTTTTTCATTTTCCGCCAAACCTTTTGCAAAAAATTCAAATTTCCCGCCAAAATTTGAATTTCGCGCCAAAAATTTGAGTATTTCGCCGGGCAACTACGCATGCAGGCCTGGCTGTCCCCCTCTGAGCTGCGGACCGTGCACATGTATGATTCCTGTCCACAAAACTGGTCCTGTTGATAAGCCAGAAAATTATCGCCCGATTTCGCTCCTACCTCTGTTTGGAAAAGCACTGGAACGGTTAGTGTACAAGCAGCTGTATGCTCATCTAGAACCGCACCTCAGTGCCTGCCAATTTGGGTTTCGACGTGGTCGGTCAACCGAAAAAGCCTTGCTAAAGGTTTGCAATTCCATTCAAACATCCATGCAGCAAAAACAACTTACTACCCTAGTGCTGCTGGACATGTCGAAAGCATTCGACTGTGTAGCGCATGATGTTCTCTGTGCTAAATTGCAACGCTACCAAGTGACTGACCGTGAACTTGAATGGTTTCAATCTTACCTGTCAAACCGACAGCAGTGCGTCAGGGTCGGAAATCAATTCTCACCGTTAGAACCTGTGCCTGTAGGAGTGCCACAAGGATCCATCCTTGGGCCGCTACTGTTCTTGCTCTTTGTTAATGACCTCCCTTCGGTGGTGCAGTATGCTGACTGTACCATGTTTGCCGATGATGTACAGTTGAGGATTTCTTATCGTACTTGCGATGCTGAACAACAGTTGCACCGACTCCAACAAGATCTTGACTCTGTCTCTACTTGGTGCAATCACAACTGCCTCAAAGTGAACCCAGCTAAGACCCAAGTGTTAACAGTTGGTACCAGCCAAAACCGCCGACAGCTCGTTGTTGCACCGAGTTTGTCTCTGTTCGATCAACAGCTGGAAAACCTAAGGGAGGTAAAAAATCTGGGAGTGATTCTGGATGAAAACCTTAATTTTCTGCCCCACCTGCAAAACGTGTCGAAGAGATGCAAACAAGACATGTTTGCGATCAATCGAGTCAAAAGCTGCATCCCTCGGAAACTCTTGATCCGAGTGATTGAGAGTACGGTATTGCCAAAGATGTACTACGCATCTGCGGTCATACAAGCAGCACCACCATCGTATGTCGACCAAACGCTGCTGCGAGTCCTCAATTTAGCTGCCAAAACAGTGTTCGGCTTGCGAAAGTTCGATCATGCCACTACTTGCAAACAGCAGCTTGGCTGGCTGGACCCCAAATTGGAGCTTCGTCGTCGCACTCAGCTGTTGGCGTATAAACTTTTCCTGGAACGCGACCCAGAAGGGGCAGTCGAAATTTCGAACACGAGGAAATCTGCGCGCTTAAATTCAGTGCCAAAGCTTGTTGTTCCTAGTTTTGTAACAGACTCTGCTAAGCGAGCTTTTAGCTACAGAGCCCCAACTTTGCTAAATGATGTTTGTGAGCAAATCGATCTTGACCTGACTGTGCCTCCTAGTTATGCTACGTTCAAATATTTACTAAGTGTTTTATATGACCGTTAGATGCTTGATTTTGTCTTATTGTTTGCACGTTTTGTGTCTGCACAGCACACTCTTCATACGTCATGTTTTATGCAATCCTATCCTGTATAATTCATGTGGATTAGTCTGAAATTGACTATATCGTTTGAAGAGATAAAAGTCTAAGTCTAAGTCTAAGTCTAAGTATCATACGGTATAGTACGGTATTTTTGGCTATACGGTATTTTTATACCGCATAATACCGTACACTTGTTAAAACTGAATCAGCAAGATTTTTTCAGTAAATTCATGTCTTTTTCGCGATTCAAAGGTGGCAGTACTGTTTTTGGTTTTGTAACATACATGTAACAGGGGGGTCTGGGGGGTCTGTTCCCCATCCGACTTAGGCCAGCCCCCCCGGGATGGGACCCCCCTCCGATTTTTCTGCCAAGTAAATTTTTGAGCAAATTTTTGCAATTTTTTACAATTTCAGACACAAAAATTGCCAAAATCGCCTGCAAAACAGCATTTTTAGCTGTATTTCAGCCCAAATTAGCGATTTTTGGCGATTTTTAGCCCAAAAATTGCGATTTTTTCGATTTTTGAACGTTTTTTAGTGCCCTACCCCCCTCCCAAAATTTTTTGGCTCAGAAGACCACCCTCGCCCCATCGGCGGATACCTGTTACATGTATGTTTTGTAAGCCATGTTATCGGTTAGAAAAACACAAAAATCTTCCTTTATGGCAGTTTATTAACTTCCTAGAAATGGAAAATATGATAGTTTGCATACTATACAGTATTGAAAATGCAATACGGGGAAACAAACGGTATTTATTTTTATTACCGATCCCATCCATACAGACAACCGAATATGGTATCAAATGACAGCTGACGATCTCTTGACTATTATTATTTTGCACAACAAGATCTAATTACTACTGCTAGAGATGCAACCGCAAAGAAAAATACCGAATAACGGATAGTGGTTCGGATCTGAAAAATACGGCGACTACTAAACTTCGCAACATCGCAACCAGTCGCAACTTCGCAACCAGTCGCACCCGTTCGCATCCGCCGGGCGCCAACTCTAGAATATAGACGCGAAGATTTATTTGACGATGAAATTGCGCAAAATTAATCAGAATTTCTGGATTATGTTACGAAACAGCAATGTTCTAGTAGAGGGGACACTGTTTGATGGACACTGAAGGGCGGAGCCAATGAAGAACAAGGACATTAAATGAAAATGTGTTCAATGCTACAGAATGCCAGGAAGGAAGACTTGCAGTGTTTTAACCATAAAATTTTGGTAAAAATAGCAATAATCAACTGAAACTGAATAATTTTTGGGCTGAAAATTTCGCTTTTTGGCAAGAATACAATTTTGGTGTGACAAATAAGCGTTCGGTTTATTTTACAAAAAATTACAATTTTTGGATCGGCAACACTGTTACCAGGCTGCACCGATCAAACATACAGTACGACCACAATTAACGCAACACGGCTAAATCTTTGGATTGTGATTGTGCACATAGAAACACTTTTTCTATTCTTGATACAATGCGATCGTAAACGTAGGCAGATACTGATAAAAATTTACTTTATTATTGCGTACGTAATGGGGTTAGAGACCGAGCATGGTCGGACGTGACCATGCTCCGGTCGAGTGAAGATTTGAGCCAGGCGTGCGTGCAGCAAAGGCCCCTGGGCCGGGCCCACCTACAAATTTGAAAATCTGACCGTTTTCTAATATGTACTGTAGAACACTGTTTGCTTCAGTCTTAAAATAAAGGACCAGCAGTTGATCCGATCCGATCTGATGTGCAGGGGCCTTACGGCCTACGATCAGACTCGTTGCCCATTTCGCAACCCCCTATTTCGTCATCTCGGACGTTTTTCCCTTCTTTCACTGCCCAGCCACTTATAGGCATGCCGTTGGGTGCCAGTCACTAAGAGAGCGCCGGCGTGTTGACGTCATGGTGTCAGCTCCCCACAGCCGCCGGTGCCCCGGTTGGCTGAGGGCCCCCGGCATAGTAGTTTTCTCAGACAGCTCCTAACGTTGTCGATGTTCTCCTCCAACGTGGCATGCTTTGTGGAACGGCTTTCGGTGCAATGGCAGATCCGGTCGGTTCCCTTTTATCTACTCGCTGTCACCAGCTTTCGGTGGCCTGGGTGGGGCTTTGCGTCGTCTAATTCCAGTCAGACTGGTTTCGAACCCACTACAACAGCACTACGATGCAGGGGCCGCCGTGACTCTGAGACAGCGAGCTACCAACTGAGCCAACGACGCCACTTGGACCAGCAGTCATCTTATCTGAGAAATGAAATAGCCGTAATACGTACATTGCAGCTACATTAACCTTCCTTACCGAAATCGAGCCGTACTATGACTGCTTGTAGTCTTACAACATGTGTAAACCTACCGAGTCACGTTAAATCGAACCGCCAACCCAGCGCATTATGGTACTTACACGCTGTGAGTCCGAGTATTCTAAGAAATATGCTTAAAAGGCCTACTACACTTGTTTATTCAAAAAGCAAAACAAATTTTAAAGTAGATATTAAAAGATTTATACTCAGCCTTTTGCATTCCAATATGTACTAGTGTTTGTACCTTTGACTACAGCGATGCAAAGCTGGTGTCAAGCGTCGTTTGCTTAAACTGTGGTGGTGGAGAAACAGGCTGCCCTTGTTGTTGATGCGACCCTCATCTTTCATTGAATGTAAAGACACAAAGAGTAAACTAGGCATCCTTTACATCACGTCATAGCAGCCCTTCTAGCAAGAACAGGCACAGGAAAAACAAAAAAGAAGTCGGAAAACTTTTTCTTGCGCCTTCTGTTTTCTTCGCATCGACGTTCTAGAGTTGGCGCCCGGCGGATGCGAACCGGTGCGACTGGTTGCGAAGTTGCGACCGGTTGCGATGTTGCGAAGTTTAGTAGTCGCCGAAAAATACCGGATACCGGATAAAAAATACAAAATACTTTTGAGCTAAAAAATACCGATATACCGGATTGTGGTTGCATCTCTAATTAGTGCATGCTACATTCAGCTTTATTACCCACAGATACGTGTTTTTGGTCTCCTCCTCCTG